>CM035792.1:18172734-18390234 GCA_020466265.1 Siphamia tubifer | reverse complement strand
GTTATAACATCTACTACATTTATTTCATCGTAGTCTTAGCATTCTTCATGTTGCTTTAAATAATTTGACCCCCAGTGTGAAAACCTGAAGTAGGTGGTTTGGTAGAAGGAAGAGAATTGGAATTTGTGCAATTTCTTTAAAAATTCATTCATGCAATTTTATGAGGCTGCCTTTCCCAAAATTAGGATCAGGATTTATTTGTATTCAGCTGACAATTTTCACAATAAAGTATACTATATGGCAATTGTTGTGCAAAGAAACTATGTTTCAGTCAATCATGTGTTGATCATGTCAAGTACATATTACAGCTGCACAATATATTGTTTGATCATCGACATTGCAATGTTCGTGTGTGTAATAGTCACATGACAGGTCCTGTAATGTAGACAAATGAGCTCAATATTTTCACATCTAATTTTAAGGGAACCTGACACACACCAGAGATGTTCACAAGTCACTTTTTCCAAATCCAAGTCAAGTTTCAAGTCTTAAGTCTTTCATCCCAAGTCCAAGTCAAGTCTCAAATTCCTGAAATGAACGTTTTCACATTAAATGCTATATGAGATAATACAGCATTACTGTATTGTTTTGGATTAAGTATCTAGTAATTAAGTGTGGTGAAAGCATGTAGGCCTTACTGTACTATATACTCAGTTATTTCACACTACGTCATCAAAATTGACCAGAACAATGTATGTGCAATGTGAAGAAACATCCCAAAAGCTTTGTTTAAATTTGATCAATGTATTTTGTGTTACAAACTTTTGCACAAATATCAAGGGAGGGAAACTATCATTTCTATATGTGATTTTCCCAAAATGTCAGGCAACACATTGGAAAAACTGAAACAACTTAAATAATAAAATAAATAACTCCATGATAATGAACTCGCGAGTCATACTGTATCACACAAGACCAAGTCAAGGCTCAAGTCTTTGTTTGTGCGACTTAAGTGCGACTCAAGTCCAAGTCTCGGACTCGAGTCCCCATGTTTTACACAAACGGAGTACATCACAATCATTCTGAACCAGTTTGGAGTGAGTCACTGGTAACAAGACTGAAAAATGAGTAACGAACAAGAGAAAATCACCCAAAACCAAGGCTCAATGCCAGAAAGAAAAGCAACATCACTTATGTTTAATTATTTTGGCTACAAGAAGGATGATACTGAAACAAATGTTCTGTGTCGACCATTAATCTGTTTGACCATTTGTGTCGTCACCACACAGCTGGTATTTACTGCTGAGTATTTTTTCATATTGCAATATATATCGCAGGGTTAAAAAAAAAAAATCGCATTGTAATTTTTTTCTAATATTGTGCAGCCGTAGTACACACATGTGTTGCAGTTGTCATTTTTTTGTGTTTTCTAGTTTTTGCTGTTGCGTTGCTGCTTAACTATTGAAAACAATTTCCAGTGTTATTCTATTACAAAATATTAGCTTTGTGGTCACAAGCTTAAAAAGTTTTGGAAGCACCGACGCAGTGAAATCTATAAAAGTGTTTAAAGTTGCAGGAACGTTCATGCATACATGATTAGTGTGTCTGAAGACATAAAAAGGAAGCCGAGTTAGTGTTTGCATAACATGACTAACAAAGCTTGTGGCTACCAGCCTCAATACAAAACACTATGTTTGTATGACATGCTTTGACTGAGACTCTACTTTCTTTGAAGCTTGCTGTCATTTTGAAAAGGTAGTGGTGGAAGGAAACAAAAAGCTTTTTTAGTGTATAAAAGGAGCGTTGCACACTGTGCAAAGATGAATTATGGCCTTGAATTGTCAAACAGATCTATCAGTGTGGCATCTTGATTGAAAACTGAAAAGGATCTTGTGAACAGCTGAAGGTAAAGCTACTGTGAATGATTTATTTCTTGACACATATTGTCTTTTGATATGATGGAGTGTAGGTGGGTTGAAATTTTTGTTGGCATAAATGTAAATGTCAGTATCGCCAGCATCCTTAAAATTAGTCAGTTGAATATATATATATATATAAAAAAGGTAGGTTCTGTTGGAATAGCGAATATTTATTGAAGCGTATAAAGTATTAAAATGTATTTGCAGGATAGGTTGTTGTTCAAATACTGGTGCAGGTTCTGTGACAGAGTTGTACTGTACACCTTCGGGGGACAGGGCAGCAATAGCGTGTTAAATTGGCCAAATCTTCGAGCAAATAGCATGGCCACAGAGGGCAGCAGTTAGAAGTCCAGTGAGGCCGCTCACAAAGGCCAGCTGTCATACAGAGGTGTGCAGGGAAAGGAGAGAAAATCAATGGCCATAATTGCTCAATAATAGTGCTACGATGGGAGGTGTGTGGAGAAGGGACATGGGTCAGTGCAGAGGCATGTTATTTGCTCACAGTGTATCAAAGCTTTGTTTTTTTGTTTCACAAGTTGAGTAAAACACAGTCACCTCCACTCCATTAAAGTAAAAGCAGCTGAATGAATGCAGTTTCCTCATGCATTAGGTTTAAAGTTACTTTTACTTTGTTGCCACAGCTTGTGTTAATTTTTCACCACCGTCTGTGCCACAAGTCACCCTGATTTACTTAGGAGCCAGAACAACTGGTATCCTAGCAACTGAAGCAGATATCCATACTTTGTTCTGTCACACAATGTGTGTGTGTGTTTATGCATATAGTGTGTGCACTTTTGTGTGATGTGTGTATGCTTACGTGCAAGCTTTTGTGCATGTGTGAGCTTCTCTATAGAAACTTGGTGTTGAAATGCATAGTGACACCTCACTACT
Source organism: Siphamia tubifer (assembly GCA_020466265.1). Classification (NCBI taxonomy): domain Eukaryota; kingdom Metazoa; phylum Chordata; class Actinopteri; order Kurtiformes; family Apogonidae; genus Siphamia; species Siphamia tubifer. The sequence goes on along the minus strand of CM035792.1, from coordinate 18,387,484 downwards.
GGCTGTAATGGCTCTGGATTTATTGGCATCTGGGAGAAAGCTGTTTACATAGTGCCTTCCACTGTTACCAATGTCCATGATAATGCTGTCAGGCAAAGCTTGGAGAGCCCGTTCCTGTCTCACCTTACTTATAATGTTTGCACACTAACTTTAGAAAGGCTCCACAGTACACATGCTAATTCTGGTCCAACTGCAGAGCAAACCAAACCTCACTGAGGTTATTCGTGCACGGACGCCTGCTGACCCTTTGTAGAAAATTGCTACATTCCCATTACAGGCTATCTAAATCCACTGAGAAAGAATTTCAAAATCTAATTTAAAACAACTGGATCTAATAAAGTGTAGAAGAATGGATGGAAGGTATCCAACAGTCCCTGTGAGGGATGCAGTGTGCTTTTCATTGGGTCTAATTCAATTACTCATTTACCCCACAAAACTCCTTATGACTTGTAAGGACTGTTTTTATGCTTTACAAAAAAACATCTTTTATGGTGAAGATTTAGAGTTTTAAGATTAAAGCCAAAGAGTTTTTTATAAATATAGACAAACAAGGTTTAAACATCAATAAAGATCACATATTTTTCATCTAAGATGAGACATTACAAGGCTGTTCTCATAGCCCTGTTGTCAAGGTAATATTATAGATGAAGTGAAAGTATCTTTGTAAAAAGCCTTTTCATTCCTAAAAGCTTAATGGTTTTGCATCCTCCATGTCTGGTCTGGTCGATGTTGGTTTCAGATTGTAGGACACATCTGTCCTGTCATCATCACCTACATAGGCTGCATTTCCTCCTATATATTAAATATTATATTGGTTGCGTTTCATGATTATTATTGCTATTGATTTGTGTGAATGTGTATCTGTTGACATGTCAATTGAGTCTGAAGTGTCTGTTTGAATAAAGAAAAATAATGAAATGATTCACTTCATTGCCACTACAGTATATCCTCCTCCTCCTTTGTCTTCTAGTTTTTCTTGTTCTTAATGTTGTTGGATTGATTTTTTAGGACATCTCCCCTTGATGTTGACCAGTTTCTTAGTCTTATGGGAAATTTCTCTCCCATCATTTCAGTGGAACTATTTTTTATGGTTTTTGAAGTTGATTTTTTGGTTACCTCATTGAACCATAATTGTGTAGAAACCCTTCCTTTTGCTTTTTTTTCACAAGTTTCTTTTCTTCTCTTTTCTTAATAGCTGGTGACAGTCTAGCTTAAATTCTTGGGTGAATCATTTGTCCTAGACCGATCCCTAAAAGCTATTTCCATCTAGAAATTAACTCTGAAATTAACTCCAGTTTGATCTTAACTGCAATCACTTCTTTTTATTGGACAAAGACAGTTTCATACCTGATAATTTGGTTTGTCCTGTGGTTAAAAGTCAAAATGTGTTAGAGATAAAAATGTCATAATCTAGTTGTAATTATCATACAAATAATAAAGATTAGTAATTTCATTGGTTCTATGTCCATTTTATGCTTTATGAGGGTATAAGTTGCATTTATAGACACTGAACATGTACCGTATAAATAAGGTGTGTGATGTGTATAGTGTGTAATAATAACCTATGCAGACCTGAACAGCTGCTATACATTTATGCTTCCAGTCTATATAGTGGAACATATGTAAACAGTATTGAAGCAATAATCAATGTAGAATATCACCCCCCACACATTTGACACAGGCGCCTGTAGATCAAAGACTCACTATTTACTCTTCTCCCTTTTAAAGATGCATTGCTTTCAGATAAAGTCATCGCCACAGCTGGAACACAGCCAGCAGGCATCTCTGTTCACTTGGACCAATCATCTGTTTCCATCCTCTTTGCCACCTCGTGTCCCCAACATTGAGTTCATCCTCATAATTGAAACCGCATGCAGAAATGTGATGTCTGATAAGGCTAATCCTCGCAGTGTTTAATCTCGCAGATAGAGGAATCACATGTTCGATGACCACGATAACGGGCCGGCTGCTGAAGAAGCTGGCTTTTGTACGCCTTCTCAAATGCATACCCACATTCCCAAACATTCCCCGTTATCTCATTTAAAATGTAGCGGGGCATACCTAGTCGGATTGCTAACATCTGTTCTTGTTAAATTGCAAAGAAGTTTTATTGATCTGCTGCTGAGGCCACATTCCTTTGCAATTTACTGCTATGAGAGGAAAACGCAGAGGGTGTGGGCTTTTAAAGAGGATCACTAGTTCAGGTAGTTAATGCCCACGGTCTGTCTTTTTTTCCCCTTAAATCTACCAGAAGGTGCATGTGAAAGGAATTCAAATGAAAACCGACTCCTCTACCTCCTCTACAGTCCAGTCAGCAAGGTCTGGGAGCTTTGTGTGATTTAAGAAGGATTGTGCAAGGGCCAAATTGGCTGCAGATGGGTAGGGGGTCTGCAGCTTCATAACCTCATAGCTTATACGTATGGATTATCTGAGGTAAGGGCGCCATAAATTACGCATGGGAGCTTTCTTATTCTCTGACCTGGCAACCTCTACCTGGCTGGTGTAATGGGATAGCTTGGGGAGCTAGTGGTTTCAATTAAGCAGCGCTGTACTGGTGATATCATTCTTCAACCATCGGGCTCATAATTGACTCCTAAACAGGACCAATGCATACAAAGCAGCTGCTTCTGCTGAGATTAGTGTTTGGCTGCTGAAAATAGGTTTCCTTTTCCTCTGTATTGATTATATGTTCCTCACACTCATAAGCATGTTAGGAACATATTAGCAAGGTTAGAATGCCATCTTTGTGGGTAATTTTATAAAAATGTTTTCTATATTTTTGTACAATGTTTAATAAGGTCAATCTTCACAGATGGATGGATCACATGTTTGATGGTGGAGATAATGGGCTGGCTACCCACATGTTTCCCAGCAGGTAGAATCTAGCATCGCCAGCATCTGCTGAGCAGAAATGTGAACCAAGTACAACAAATTGGTTTTTATATTTTTGTTTGTGTTTCCTGCAGTTGACTACGGCCCAATACTATTTCTCATTTTCAGTCCTTCCCCTAAACCTGGGTTGTAATGCAGTTGTGCTCATATACACTGGCAGAATTTGTGATTCTTTGATCATTTTTCAGAGAATATAAATGATAATACAAAACCTTTTGTAGTGGCTAATGGTCTGGTGAAGCCATTTATTGTGAAGACAATGTGTTTTATCTTTTTAAATCACACTGACAACAGAAACTAGTCATTGAACCTGATCATTGATGACATACATTAGTTTAGTAGTTCTCAAATCCAGTCCTCTGTCCCCACTGTCCTGCATGTTTTAGACTCACCCTGCTCCAGAACACCTTATTCAAAGCAGTAGGTTGTTACCAGGCTTCAGCAGTGCTTGATAATGAGCTGTTCATTTGAATCAGGTGTGTTGGAGCAGGGTTACATCTAAAACATGCAGGACAGTGGGGACTAAGGACTGGATTTGAGAACCACTGCTCAAGTTCTTCATCCTCTGTCTTGGCTCCTTTAACACCAGCGACAGATGTTAGTCTTTTGTGGTAGTTGTGGATCAGTCACTTTATTTTCTCAGATGCTAAAGCTGCTCATTCTTCTTGGTAAAACATCTTCAGTTCCTTTCAGATTTGGGGTTTTCTTGCATGAACTGCATGTTTGACACCTCCCCAAAGTGACTGAAGTCAGGAGACTAAGATGGACACTCCTTCATCTTCACTTTTTTTCTGCTGTAGCCAATGACAGGTCGACTTGGCCTTATGTTTTGGATCATTGTCATGTTGGAACCTTCAAGACAGTCCCATGAGCACAACTGGATTCCCTTATGAAAGGAAACAACCATTTGAACACCTGGTACATTATCCAGATGGTGTGTTATCAGCAGCTGTAACACCTCTGTTATATGAGCTTTGGGTTAAAGTGAAAAGTCTACATGAACAGACACACATCCACCACTTGGGTGTTTTTTTTTTTTTTTTTTTTACAGCACATCACCCATTATAAACAAGCGGTCTATAATATATTTAAACAGCATTAAACAGATAGTCAAATGATTAAGTTATTTATGAAGAAAATTACTTGTGTTTTTGTTCCTGATGCACTTTTTTTTTTCTGTGCTTGCTTCCATTTTGCTGATCATTTCAACAGAATTATAGGACATTTCTCATACCTCTTCATTTGTAGTGTGGTCTTGAAAAATCTCAATTTCAGGGGCCAAGCATCCCTCCTTTTTAGCCCTTTCCTGTCCAACTCCTTGAGAGTTGGAAAGGAAACCTCTACCCTTTCACATGAACACACAACATGGAGTAAGGGTACAGCTAACAGGGAGGGGCCAAGGGGTGAAATGGGTTTACATGTTGCACAGTGGGTAGAATCTAGAAGACAGTAATAGTTGAGGTTAATTCTGAGTTAAATCTGTCAAAAAACGGTTCAGCCAAACAAATGTGGCCCTTTTTTTTTTTTTGCTAGTCAGTGTCAGAGCGTAACTCTTTTGACTTAAACAGGTTTAAACACACATTTGTTATTAAGACTGTTTGTGTGAAATTGAAAACCTATTGGTGCTGATTTAACTTGTTTTGTAGCAGTAATGAACATATGAATAGAGTTCCTTAGCAATTTACTGCTGGATCATATTTCAATAAAGCGATGGAGAGTAACTCCAATGGGTGATAATGAGAGGAGATGGGACAAATTTAATTGAAAGATAACTACATCTTCTCCAAAATCACAAGCCAGAAGATGCACACTGTAAACTCACTGGAAGCATCATGTAAGGAATGCAAAAATCATCTGACTTTTGCCACTTCGTATTAGTTTGTGTTTATTGATAGTTGTAGAAGCAAGTTAGGTGTTTAGTGCCACCTAGTGGACTGGAGTTGCTATACAGTTTTCCCTCAACATAATGCGGTTCACCTTTCGTAGCCTTCATGTTTTACAGAGTTTTTGTGTGTGTGCAAATTTTGCATGTTGCAGACAAACAAACATATAAATCATAATTTCATCCTTCCTTGGTAGCGTAATAAATAAAGTGCAGACAATCAAAGAACGTAAGTACAGTATATAGGAATAGTTGTAAATGAAAAGGTTGTGGTGTTTATATAAGGAATACAGACAGTTCAACAATTTTTGATCATTTTATCCAACTTTTTTGAATCATGCTGTTACAACTACATTTAATGGCACAATTTTAATTTGGGGAAAAAACATTCTAAATCTCCACAAGTGTGTTAATGGAAAATGTGATAACAGCTGAAGAGAGAATGGCGACTTTCAATCACACTCATGATATACAATATAGAACAACATGAACCTTATTTTGACTGAGTCTAAATCTTATCAGAGGCGTGCCAGACTGTCATGTTCCCAGAGCTGAGTTAATGCTGGCAATAAACTGTTGGACCCTTTTACCCACTTGAGGTCTGTGCATGCCAGGAAACAGTTGTTTCCTTAAATTCTCCTCAGTTTAACACAGAGAAAAACAAACTGCCGCCTACTGCCAACAGCTACAAATCACAGCAGCAAGTTCATGAAGAATGTTGTCTGAAACAAAATATTTACATGAAAGTATTGAAAAGGTTACTATGAAAGGGTGGAATATGGAAATGGATTGGAAAACTCAGAGGGACCATTTCACAGTTTTTTGCTTTGTTTGCTTTGTCAAGGTTAATCTGGAACACTTATTTTACATCTCCACATATTTATATTTACCTTTATTTAATTTAATTGATATTTGTTGCTGTAAAGAATGTAATACATTGACATTCAAACTTTGGAAATGTGATGGCTCTGAACTAGCACCAAAAATGTGAATCAATGTGAAGCAATTTATTGAAATTTTATATTCAATTTATTTTGTATAATCTGTTTATTTTGTCACCCTGTCTTAAAATTGTACTTTAATTTTTAATCAATGTGAAGCACTTTGGGCGACAGTGTTTGTATGAAAGGTGCTATACAAATAAAGATTATTATTATATTATTATTATAAAAATGAACCAGATCAAACTGAAATGTGTGGTCTGAGTGCAGCAGAAAATCATCTCTGGCTATCATCACCTTTTCACACAGCTGAGGTCTCAGTGTGAGACTCGTTCAAGCTGACATATAACAGCCAAAGAGACAAAAAGTCTAAAGTGATAATCTTTTTTTTTTTTTTTTTTTTTTTTTTTTTTTTATGCATTTCCTCCAGTTTCAGGGAGAATATGTTTAGCTCAACTTGAATAGTGGAATAATTGCTCTAAATTGAATGAACTTATTTACCATTTTGTAGCCAACATGACCACTTAAATAAGTTTCAATACAAAATGGTACACAGCTGTGTATATGGAAACAATTTAGTAAATTGTCAGAGCCATCACAATTGGGTTGAGCTGATTATTTCTGTCAGTGTATCATTTGGACAGTTTCTCATTTTAAAGCAGTTACATCAACATCATCAACTGGCGTGCTGAGCAGTCTGCACTTGGGAACAGGATGGAGAAAAACTTAAATTAATGTACTTGCAAGTACTCATTGTTTGAAAAGGAGATTTTTTTTATCCTTACATCTGCCAAGTAAAACATAGCAAGAGTTCAAGTAACAACTAGCTGGACCACTAGGGATGTCTGACACCACATTATGTAACAGATCATAATGCATTCATACTGCGGCGTGTCTGGCATTTGACTGCTGCGATGACAAGCCTTTGACTTCTCATTAAAGATGAACATCGATTGTGTAAGTGGGATTATGTCACTTTTGTCTTCATAACTCAGAGCTGTATGGTATCATCATGCTCCAGTGAAATGTACTGGCATGCCTTCCTTCCCCTTTTTCACGAAATGAAAAGAAAACAAAGCTACAAAACTCTCACTATTCAGAGCAACTCATAGGTATGTGGTTACCTCATGAATGTAGAAAACACTTAAAACACTCCTGACCTTTTGTAATACCTCCTAATCCCCTACGGTAAGTAAAAGTAACATCGCATGCCACAATGTAAACTTGATTGTTCAACAAGTCAATCTTTTGACTATTAAAACTAGCCAAATCATTCTGGTAACCTTAATAATTAATACTGAATGATTAGCAACAAGTTGTAACACGGGATGCAATTTGTCACATCTCAAGTGATTGAGCTTTTAGAAATAAAGGTCAGTTTCTGTTTGGAGATCATTTAAATCTATGGAAACCGAACAAACTAAATGACATGCTAGCCATTTGCAATCAGTGTTGAGAAAGCAATCAGAGCTTGATTAGAGGTAATGCTCCCTGTATTGATCTGGCTCACCATGGGGCCGCATCAAGTACCTCAAATGAGAAGCATCGATCACTTGTTGAGGTTAAACACAGACTGTTAACACAGTGAATTGCCTTGGACAAAAAGGATGACAGGCAGGAATGAGATAACTGCCTCTGATCCTTGGCTGAATTGACGTTTACCCACTTCTGCCAACACGACGCTGATATATCCTTCGGAACCGCTGTCAGATTTTTATTTTCTTTATTTATTTTTATGTCAGCATTGATTATTTTCTTGAAGAGCCTTGCAGACAACTCTTCAACTGAGAACTCTCACACTCACTATGATTTGATAAGACACCATAGAATGAAGTCTGAACGAGGAAAAAATAAATACAGCTGTTGTGTTGTGATACTCCAGGACAAGATAGAGAAGTTCACAGGCTATTTTTATTGACTGTCAGTGGATTTATGTGTCTACTTCTGGAAACTTCATGTCATGTAGGCAGGTATGAGAAAAGTTAAGTTGAGCCTCTCTCTAAATGATATACATGCAGGGGCGTCACAGCCATTTAAAATGTGGGGGTGTTCTCGGTTGTGGCACATGAGCAAAATATTCTGAATCTATCATCGGAAAATTAACGAACAGTTATCCATTAATGGTTACATTTTTATATTAAAAAAGTAATATATGGCCGAAAAAAAATTACAAAAATCTGTTTTTCCTCAATTAAACATTTATTCAATTCATAAGTCAAAATTCTGACATAAAAAGTAAAAATGATGGGATAAAAAAAAAAAATCTAAATTATGAGATAAAAAGTACAAATCATAAGATAAAAAAACTGATAGAAATTTGGATTCAAAAAAATCTGACACTTGATTTTTCTTTTTTCTTACAAAAATGTTTTGTCCATGTCAGGGGAAATGACTAAAAATATGTTTCTCAGGGGGAACATCACTGAAAAAAGTTTGACACCCACTGTCTTAGGGTATATGTCCCAGAATAAGACATAGTTTAGTTAACTTAGTTTAACAACTGCAACATTTCTCATTACTTACTGGTTGATGACTGTTTGCTAACACCGCGAAGAAGAGCTGTTTACATTTTGCCTGGCGAACTGAGGTGCGCTTCATTTAAATATGCTGTTGTGCCGCCCGGGCGGGTAAACAGTTTAAACCATAGATATTGTAACAGCCCCGCAATGTTATTGATGTTTGTTCGGTGTGATTGTGACCGACAGTAACTGTTTATCCTGAAATAAAAAGTAGGTGAGACCAACTCTGCATCAGTTTCCTGGATCCAGTAACGATACAAAGACAAAGTGGGGGGTATGAAATCATCTGGTTGGAGAATTGGGGGTGTCGCAAACACCCCCATCCCCCACGGCTGCGACGCCCATGTTTACATACATACATCCATTAAATATTCTTACGTTTTTTACTACTTGACTTTTATTGCTGGATGAGAAAAAAAATCACTTGGAGTTGAATTAATGTGAGACCCATTAGTTTAAAATAGTGTCACTTCTTTGAGTAAGGTGCAGAAAAATAATGGTGTAAAATACTGCAATCATTGTCATTGTTTTCTACGACTTAAGATGGCTCATGAAGATGTTCTCACTGCATGTGATAAGGAGTTTAATCTGATTGTTTGTCATATGCAAATCTGACATTCTTCTCCTTAAAAACTATAATGTAGTAAAACTCTTGCTGAGTAATAATGCATCATTGTGATGTTGCAAATCAATCAAATGTACAACGTGCAGGATTAGTCATTACATTCGTTGGCATGAATAATCAAGTACTTAATTATTGATTATGCTAAGTCCACAGTTTGTCAATAATAAGGATTACTCCATTAACTTGCGATGCACAACTAAAAATCAGCACTTGCTGTTGGTCAGATAAAACACATAATGCAATTAAACTTGAAATTTATGCAGAAACATGGACAAAATATTATATATTTTACAAATTCCAGAAATGCATGCCTTACTACAGTATTAATACAAACTCACATTCCCACTTCAAGGCCAAAGAGAAAATAGTCAATCACGTTCAGAGTCTATCACTCAAAGGAAACAGGTTTTGTTAATGTTTGTATGTATGTATGTATGTATGTATGTATGTACTGTATGTATGTATGCATGTATGTATGTATGTATGTATGTATGTATGTATGTATGTATGTATGTATGTATGTATGTATGCATGTATGTATGCATGTATGCATATATGCATGTATGTATGTATGTATGTATGTATGTATGTATGTATGTATGTATGTATGTATGCATGTATGCATGTATGCATGTATGTATGTATGTATGTATGTATGTATGTATGTATGTATGTATGTATGTATGTATGTATGTATGTATGCATGTATGCATGTATGCATGTATGTATGCATGTATGCATATATGCATGTATGTATGTATGTATGTATGTATGTATGTATGTATGTATGTATGTATGCATGTATGCATGTATGCATGTATGCATGTATGTATGCATGTATGCATATATGCATGTATGTATGTATGTATGTATGTATGTATGTATGTATGTATGTATGTATGTATGTATGTATGTATGTATGTATGTATGTATGTATGTATGTATGTATGTATGTATGTATGTATGTATGTATGTATGCATGTATGTATGCATGTATGTATGCATGTATGCATATATGCATGTATGCATGTATGTATGTATGTATGCATGTACGCACACGCACGCACGCGCACACGCACGCACGCACGCACACACACACACACATATTATATACATATCTATATACATGTATGAAGTGTCTAAAAATAAATGTTACTTGAAAACTCACTTTAAAAGTATGTCTAGGAGCACATTGTGCCTGACAGTGTATTAGAGTCTGTAAACATAAACGATAGCCATGAACACCTGAAAGCAACTCTACACTCCTAAGCCGATTCTGTTAAAACTCCTGAGCTTGCAAACGTGGACACCTTGCTCAGACCTCATCTGACCAGACGTACATAGAGCATGACAACCACTGCCCTTCAAACAGCCTATACGTCTCCCTATAAGGCACGGCCAGTCACCGTGTCTGGGAGATTAAAGCTGGCTGTAGAAATAATGGGTCTGGTCAAAACTGGCTTTCCTCACTTTTGAGAGGATTGAAGTACATCAGTTTGCAAAGGGGGTGGGTGTTGGTACTAGGTGGCAGTGTCCAATGTGGTGCCAGTTATCTTTGCCCTGCACAGGTGGGCGGTGCTGCACATTCCTTTTCCTCTCCCTGTCTGTCCTCTGGGGAATCTTTACCTGGCTGGGGATTGATATGGCAGAGCCCCAACCAAATAATCACGCCTCAGACGGACGGGGGGTGTGCAAGCTTTGGCCCCAGCATCCAGGGATTTGAGAAAAGTTGTCTCGAGGGAGAATGGTGGGGGTTTTGACGCCTGCCGTGAATCGTTTCAAAGATGATTTTTTTTTTCCTGGAATAGGATCAAAAGGGAGGATTTCGGCCAAGTAGTGGTTTTCACAGTGGTCTGCGTCTGAGTGGCTCAGGCTTTTCAGTCCGTTTTTTTGTCATTGTTTTTTTTTTTTATCTTTTCTTCAAACTGTTAGTCTTTGTGAGTCCTTCCTCAATCCACTCTTTTTCATCACAATTATTGTTCCTTTATTCTGCTTCCTGTTTTTGTCTGTGAGAGGCGGCAGTATGGGTTCTGGTTCTGTATGCTACTACTGAGGGTTTGTCCATGAGCGTCAAATCAGTTTTATTAAATTTTGTTGACGGCTCAATCTGAACTGTCAACATTTGCCATCGCATTATCATGGGAAATCATCATCATCATCTTCATCAATTTCACCGTCATGTTCATCTTCAGTTTGTTCCAGTTTTTACCAGTTAATATATGGGTAAATCAGAACTCATTGGCGTACAATTTCATTCTGTCCTCTTAATTGTCTTTTAAATGTTTTTATATCTCTTATTTTAATTGTCTTTTAATGCATTTTAATTAATGTTTTATGTAAAGCATCTTGAATAGTTATCTGTACACGAAATGTGCTATATTGTACAAATAAATGTGCCTTGCTTCTGTAGAAGAAAAACACAAACCCTGCCCCTCACATATATTTCTCTCATTATAAGTAAATGGTAACATTAAAAAAAAAAATCAAACAATTAAAATATTTGAATGTTGACCTACTTTTCCAAAAATGTAACAACGTCTGATCTGGGTCACTAGCAATCTATAAACTCAATTTGGTAGGAATTCAACCAAACCTTTTGCTGCTAAAGTCTTAAAAATAAATCAAATCAAAAACACCAAAAACCCATTATGTCCCAAACCACACACAGAGTAGTAGATTGTGTGCATATAGGGGATTCCCACTTGTTGTCATATCATAGAGCTCCTCCATTTTGACGGTGCTAATGCTAATGACTGAACCACCAGTAACATTAGTCTCCTCCAGAAACAGCAACAAACCAACAATGCCTGAGCGATGTTGTACAGTGGGATGCAATCAAAAACATGTTCCTGCTAAGGGAATAGCCTTATATTGTATCCCAAAAGAAACAACACAGAGAAACAAGTGGTTGTCTGTAATTAACAGGCAAAACACTGATGATAGTCTTTGGTGACAGTGTTCCAACACCACATGTGGCTCAACTTTAGTTTGTTTTGTTTGTTTGTTTTTCACAAATTTAGCCCTAGTTTGGCCTAAATTTTCACATTAATACCCTTTAAAGAAATCTGTGCAGAAAATACAGAATTTTTTTTACTCCAATGCCAAACTATATTTGCAGAGAAGTCATTTAATTCCTTTCAGGGGTGCAATTTACCTGATCCAAAACTAAGACAGTTACATCAGAACTGATCTAAGAATAATTTAGAACTAAATTAGAAATTTTTGCAGCTGACTACATGCAGGGAGAGGGAGGGTAGACCGTCACTATGGCGGACAGGCCAGGAGGGGTCACATGGGTGAGAATTTCCTATTTTACAGCTGTGGCTCAGTTGGTAGAGCAGGTTGTCCAATGACCAATGATGGTTCAATTCCTGGCTCTGACTGCCCACATGTCCAAGTGTCCAGACAGCGTCATCTACTGGTGTATGAGTGAGTGTGTGAATGGGTGAATGTAAGGAATTGTAAAGTGCTTTGTGGACCATGGATACATAAAAAAGGTGCTATATAAGCTTAGTCCATATTGTAGTTTGAACACATCTAAACCAACACCAAGTGCCTATTAAACATGTGCTGAACCTGTGGAGTAAAGCAGTTAAATTGGCAGCAGTGTTATTATTAAGAGCTTGTTGTTGTTGTGTATAAATGGCAGGTGTTTTTATTTAGTGTTGCATTATGTGGGCACTAGAAAGGAAATAACAAATTACTAATCTGTTGTTGCCTTGGGTATTTTCCTGCTCATTTATATACACACACACACACACACACACATATATATATATATATATATATATATATATATATATATATATATATATATATATATATAAAAATAAATATAAAACTAAACTAAAACATAGTTTGCCTTTATTGCCTGTGCTCAGGAAAACAACTGCAACACATTAGTGGTTAATTTAAGACAAACCCTCATCCAAAGCTGACATGATGCATAATTGCACAGTAGGGAGTGTTAACAGTATACCAGAAAGAGGAGCAGAAGGTTGGTCTGAGACATTCCCTCTGTCAAAGCAGTCCACCAGAGATCTGCACAGTGACACCCCACTGTTCATTACTGACTCGAGGTGTTACTTGTATTTGCAATGCAGCAATTCACACTGTTTAACTACTGCACTGTGCATTGTTTTTATTCTTTGAATGTTAAAATTTCAATTTAACTGTAAATAATGAAAAAATAGGACACCCGTGTGGCTGAAATACCACCCACTCACTGTTTTTATCTTCTGAAATGTCAAGTTTGTGTGTTTTTCTTGAAAACACAAAACAGTTTGCACTTGTGGATTATGTGAAAAGAAATGATTATATTTGGTATTAGGCTGCTCAGTTAAGATGTCCTTTTTTTCTTTTTTTCCTTTTTTTACACTTAATGACTTCATTTTTAGATATAGCCTTCTACACTAACTTTATATATATTAATTTCTAATCATGATTTTTTTTCTCTGCTGGAGTAAAATTATTTCATTTCATTTTTCTGATTGAATTGGATCAGAACATTTTAAAGGGATAGTTTGGTATTTTTCACATGAATTTGTATAGGATCAGCGTCTTTACTCTCACAGCTGTGTGCCTGCACGTAGGAGCCGCAAACACTGCTGAACAACTGCTGAAAGTAGTTTGCTAAGGTGCACAGCTGTTAGCAGTGACAACGCATATTGATCGCTATTGAGAGAAAGTAGCTCCAAGCAATTACAAGGTGTGACTTTTTGTTCCGTGATGGTTTTGTTATGCAAGTAAATCACTCATTCAAACACATAACCGAGAAGAAACATGTTTTATTTTGTTGACACTAGGAAAGCTTTTGCTTTGCCCAAAACCAGACCAGAACTGGGCTTGCAGGACACTATTGGGGGTAAGTAACTGTGGGTGCAACAGAGTAAAGACAATGAACCCATACAAATTCATGTGAGAAATACCAAACAATCCCCTTAAGATCAATCCTTACATTTAACAATATGGATAATTATAATTATCAGTAATGACAGTATATTTTATACAGATTAGGTTGGTGAAAACATTCAACACTGACGTTTTTGTCAAAGAGACTTTTATCAAACTGTTGTTTGACTGACATTCATGGAAAACTGTGATGTAGTTGTTACCACTTCCATCTCACAGCAAAAAGGTCTGGGCTGAAGCATTTCTGTGATAAATTGACCTGTTCCTTCCATTAAAAACTAATACATTTAGCTTAATTCTCTTATCTCTGCCTTTGACCACAGTGGAGTTGGTCCCTGAATACCTTCAATGACAATTCACTGCTCCTAATGTCTCGTCTCATCATCTGAACCCGCTTTATCTTCACTAGGGTCGTGGGGGTCACTGGGGGCCTAATCCAGCTACAATGGGCGAAGGCGGGGTACACCCTGTATGAGACGCCAGTTCATCTCATGGCTGAACATATATAGACAAACAATCACTCTCACATTCACACCTATGGGTAATTTAGATTAACCAATTAACCAATCAGTGCATGTCTTTGGATGGTGGGAGGAAATTGGAGTGCCCGGCGAAAACCCACGAGGACACGGGGAGGACATGCAAAGTCCACACAGAAAGGTCTGGTGTGGGATTCGAACCAGGGTCCTTCTTGCTGTGAGGCACAATAGCTAACCACTGCACCACCGTGCCGCCCCCTGCTCCTAATGTGTCATTAGCTAATGCTAATGCTAATGCAAAGAACAGTGTGTATTTGGTAAAATGCAGAGACCAAATATTTGTGTAAGGGCAGTAAACCGGGTTAACCTTAATCTTATACGTGAATCAACACTGTAAATGTGCATCCGAGGTTAAAATTAAGCCAGATTCTCTCTCTTAGTTCCTTCCATTATCAGCTCCATTTTTTAAAAATACTTTTCTAAATGGGTATGTGAGTTGCCAGGCATGAATTAACCATGTGGCATTTCACTTACTCCAAAAAACCATCCACTCTTTACTGTTTAGCTGTGTTTTAATATGAAAAATTTTAATTGCAGTGCATTTGTCATTTATTATAATCACCTCAGTCTGACTCAAAAAGAAACCCTTTTAAAACTGTGATCATAACAGACTGCTTGGGTATCTTCATGTTTTCTTTACAGTGAAAAATTGTTGCACCTTTGTCTTCAGGAAAAATTTAACATCCAATATATGGTCATGAAATATCATTATTCTAAATAAAAATTGCTTAAAACAGAAAAAAATAGACTTGAAGTTTTTGGCATATTTATGATTGGAAACAACTTTAAATGCAAAAACTTTTGACAATGGAGAAATAAACTTTCAACTATTTTACGTCTGCTTTAACATGCGTTTTGGTTTTGAACATTCAATATCCATATTATAGATTAATTTTTTTCCTGTTATTTTAAGGTAATTTTAGCATGTGCGGACATCTCTGAAACAGTTCCATTCTATCTGTAAGAAAGCCTCAAATTGCTGCTTGTAATCTCAGTTTTTCGATGGTGTTTGAATTTTGTCGATAGCATGAACAGTTCAGGAGTTACAGTCATTTGAATGTTGTTAAGTATAAAGTGTTTCCATTGTTAAAGGGTTAAAGCATAGGAGGATAATGAGTTTCTAAAAGTAATACGCAGAAAATAAATACATAAATAAATACAGATATAGCAGTGCAAAACTGTCTGATTTGCTTTACAATAACTGCCGTGATACTATTCTCAGACAAATGGGAACATTTTCATAGTTGACCATACGTGTGTCTGCCTGCAGAAATTATCATAGCAATTTGTGTATCTGAATGAACAAGATGAGAAACCTGTACCTCTGTGCTTAGTGTATCATCTGCTGTTCAACAAAGACATCTGAAATCACAGAGTGCTCACCGAGGGGTGTGGGGAGGTGTGGGGGGGTGGGGGGCTGGAGAGATGTCCTAACAGCAGAGCAATTCTGTGTTCTCTGCAGAGGTAGCCATTTCCACACTTGGAAGATAAAGGGATGATAGATCATTTGATATGGCAGTGTTTTAGATAGATGTGGTTATGTGGCTACACAAACAGGTGGGAGTCATTTTCTCCACAGTGGGAGGCTCTCGCTGCAAAGAGACCAGCAGTAACTGTGTGAATATAACCCTGACGCCCTCGTGTCTTCATTAGGCGATGTAAATCTGTGCTGGACAATCATTTGCGTTTACATCAGTGCGTGTCAGACTGGTCATAAATTGTTCATAGGTGTGATGATTCGCCTGTTTATCATGGGTGTTGATATAAAACGGCTCCTTCTATGCTCAGGAGTGCCTGCTGTGTTTTTACGAGTCACACCGCTTGTCTCTGTGATTAAAGATGTGTTAGACTATAAACTTTTACAGCGCAGGAATAATTGCTGGCTGTTTTTCGGAACACGATATCCCTTTGAAGGGATCTCAAGAGTCAACTGGACTCTGAATAAACCAGTGAGATAAAAATGTTATGACTTGGAGCTTTGTGTTTGCTGTTGCTATGTGCCATAAATTATGGTACATGAAAACTTCACCATTAATGACACATTGTTTTCATTACAGGAATTCCGAGACTTAAAATTAATCATACAGTTCATGATGTAATTGCTTCATTGGGAAACTGTTTTAATGATCTGTTTTCTCCGTTGAATATAAAAAATGAGTGCAATAATGCATGGATCTGTAAGATTTTTCTCTACAATGTAGGAAAATATTCTTACCAAATGATGTTTGATGTTTGATGAATCACAGATTGATTTTTCTATAAAGATGAAATGTAGCTAGTTGTCGCAAATTGCTCATAAGCCTTAAAATCCCCAGTGTTTGCTCCACTTGGCGACTGTTACATGTATACTCATTACTCGGCTTCAAACTATTGGCAAAGCAATGATGTTTGTTCAGATTCTTTGCATGTGTCATAAAAAAAGTATCTCCCCAGTTTGACAGAGAAACCGTCATGAATTTCAAAAGTGAAATATTTGTTAATTAAACGCTTTCGATTCTTTGAAGCTTTTCAAACATGAATATTGATGGCTTACTTACTCTTGCTTTGTTATAGAGAATAGATTCTTAGTTTAATGAATGTTGAAACTGCGGGGGAAAAAAGGGAAATGCACCAATCCAATGGCTTATGGTTTGTCTCCAAGCTTTCTAGAATAATATGCATTTGAGTTACAGTGAGAATATTTCCTCAAATAAAAACCTACAGTCATTTAAAAGCCGTTTTTTTGCTAAAGCCTCACAAATTCAGATAGTTTCCAGAAACTGACATGTTCTGTAATGTCCATATGTGACTTAGTTGGTGACACTTTAATTAATTATAGTCTTTATGCGCAGGTAATACAATCACAACAGGAATTGCAACATTAGTTTGACCATCTGAAAAGGCTCCAGATTCAGGAGGATCGAGTTGGTCTTACTAAATAAATAATTCAAAACTAAACCTCTTTTGTTTTGTGATAATTAGGGTATAAATGTGGCAGAGGAGAGAGGGGTACTAGATAAAACATGCAGAATAACAGTCACATTTTCTTTTGTAGGTTTAGCACATTCACATTGAAGAGATATATTTGTTTTAACATATCTAAAATAGTGAACTAACATTTTCCTTGATGACCAAAAACTATGAATTACATTTTTGTAGCAAACTTCAAGACACCCAAAGTGCTTTACATTATTAAATATCATTCAATCACTCTCACAGTCACACTCTGGTGGTGGTAAACTACACTTGTATCCACAGTCGTCCTGGGGCAGACTGATAAAAAATGATAATTCTGGCCAAACAACCCCTCTGACCACCACCGACCATTTAAAGACATTCATATACCAGTTTGAGTGGCACAGGAGGTAAGGTAGCAGAAGCGTCTTGCCCAAGGGTACAATGGCACATGATGAGGACAGAGCAGAATTGAACCACTAACCCTTCGTTATGGGACAGGAGGCATTACGACAAAACACACTTTGAACCTGTTGGGCAGGTACTTCTTGATCAAGTGTCAATACAAAAAGTGCTCAATGTTCCACTATTCACCAACATAGTAGCATATAGGGCATTAACGACTTCAGTTTTTTTGAAGTCAACTTATCCGTCAATAAAGTCGGAGTTAGGTCGACTTGTCTTGATGACGTCATCACATTGTCAGCAGAGAAATAACACAGACACACGGCTAAAATAAACTAACAAAAAAATTTAACAATGTCCACTGACACAAACAGCACTTTAACTGCAACAAAACAAAGGCTAACGTTAGCAAAGAGTTTTCTGTTAAATGTAACTGAACATCAGTAGGTGAACATATGTCTGCATTTGGTCTGGACCCACGGCTCTAAAACTGGACTGTCCACACGTCTGTCACACGTCCTCACTTTTTATATTACGTGTAATAAGTTTAAGGCCAACAAGAGGAACACAACATTGTCACACATATCATGTGTTTGGAGGAAAAAAGAGCATGTTGTCATAATGTGGATTGTCTGTGCTGCTTATCACACAGGTTAGCTAGCTAATGCTGCTCGTATCATTCACATTAGCCGATACCTTTTCAAATGCTGTGTAATTTTTTTTCATCTAAAGTGAAGTATTTCCACACATGCATGTGTGTGTGTCACTCTTGTTTTCTTAGCCCACCACAACTGTCTTACCTGCAGGTGTCTTGTTAATGTCTGGTCTGTGTTTATGTGCCGAGAGAAAGAGTGCGCGTGTGAGAAAGAGGGGTAAAGAGCGAGAGAGAGAGAGAGAGAGGCAGGGAGAGAAAGAATACTGAAACGTGATTGGCGAGTCCTCCAAATTTAAGTCAACTTGTGCTACGGAAGTTGACGTGTCACCATTTCACTTAATGCCCTAGTAGCATAGATGAATAAAATGATAAAACAAATAATAATCAAAAGATTTTATCAATAAAAAGCAATAAAACAGTCTGGGATAAATGCACACATACTGTATGTATACAGGTAAGAGGTCTAGTATTGCTGTTTACTGCTATAGCAATAAATCCACAAATTCCATCAGTGAAGGCGTTGGATGTAAAAGTTTTAATAGACCTGACTGAACAAAAAAGCAGCTCCATATGAAGAATGCTACATGACACATGCTCATTTGTCTCCCTATAGTGACACCACTAAACAGGTTGCAGACAAGCTGCAGTACTTCTGCAGTGTATCGCCTGGGATGCTGCCATCTGTTTGTGCATACAGGCTTGTATCTCTTTGTTAGAAGACAAACTATGCCTAGAGCTTCTTTATGTTACAATCAGCATCACACCGCATTTTAAACAAGTGCAAATGGAAAATTTTACAGAACTAGAGGAAAACAAATGGTGGTGGGGGGGGGGGGGGTTGTCATGTGAAAAGGTGAGGGGGTCATCTAGCTCACCCCCCATAGCCATATTAATATAATTTGAAATTCAGATAAATTACACTGATCTACAAGTGAAATGCTTCCGGAATAAAACTAATGAAATGTTACTATATGTGTGTTAGTGATAAAGAAAACTCAAGTCTTAAATGCTGGGTATTGGGTCAAAAGGTGAAATATTTAGAATGAAACAACAAAGGAAAATTGGTCTCAGATCTACATCAAACTATTACATTAGCTGTCTTGTGTCCAAAAGTTCCCCAGTGTTTCTTTTCCACCTTGACATGACTTATCTCTTATGAAGAACAAAAATTTCCAGCTCAAATGCAGCTTTTCAATTTTCTGCAAATCTGCCCAATCTGGCATGTTGAATGTGTTTAGTTTATTTATTTGTACAAACCCTGCCTTCAACCCTCAGTGGTTGGGATAGGCTCCATGCGACCCCCCTGACCCTAGTGAGGATAAAGCTGTTTCAGATAATGAAATGAGATTCACATGCACACACACAATTAAAAACAGTACATTTTATAAATAATTAGCATCATTGGAGAGGAGAGGATAGAAGCAAAAAAAGACTTATATGAATACCACCCTGGAAATAAATACTACACAGGGGAACAAGAAAACTATGCTTACGTTCAATTTACATACATGTGTGTTACTGATAAAGAAAACTCAAGTCTTAAATGCTGGTTGGCTCAAGTTCCAAAGGTAAGTCATGGGTCAAAATGTGAAATTCTTAGAATTAACAAAAGAATAGGTTTTAGTCCAAAGGAATATTGGTCTCAGATCTACTTCAAAACACTGTCTGCACATTATGATCCATTCACTTTACAGGTATATATTTACTAATCCATTGTATACATGTACATAAACCACCATATATGTGGAATAACACACCATCATATATATTAAAAACATGAACTAACCAACAGAAAAGTCTGATTCATCTTATTGAAGTATACACATTTAATGTCCGAAGCAGATACTTTCTAAAGAAAATTGTACAGCAGAGTTATTTAACCCATTTTACGCCTTTCATAGCCACACTAATACTAACAAAGCAATAGCATTATTAGTACAAGTTCACTACGAATCTGCCAAATGTAATGTGTTGTGGAAGTGGGTGAAATGAGTTGAAAGGAGCAGAAAGAAAGACTATAATAATTAGTTGGGGATGTTTTGGAAGTGTGTACTGTGAGTATGATAATGGTAATGGTGTCAGTTGTTACTGCTGGTGGAAATAGTAAAATTAAGTTTCAGGTGGGCAACACCAATCAACACCCAGCAAGATATATTGTTATGGCTGTGAAGTGAGCCGCCAGTCGCTCATCTGACACTCAAATGTCACTGTCGACTTTAAGACTTGAATGCATGAAAAGCAGGAAACTGAGTAATGTGGCTCCGCCTACTAAACTACAGCTAACAAAAAAACAAACCAAAAATTAAAAGGGTCTAAAAGTGAAGTGATAAAACTGAACGGTGGATGAGCCAGATAGTAATGTAGCCTACAGTCATTAAGATTTTGGCAATGTAAAGTTGAAGGTGAATGAGATGTTATGCCTGTTAATTCAGGAAATTATGGACCTTGCTTAACTCGTGCGAATGCGCCGTCATAATAGCCTCGGTCGCAGCTGGACTTGCTGACCACCACAACGTGATCTGCTTTGAGAAAGGTGGGGATAAATGCATTGCAGCCAACATGGACAGAAATATCTAACATGA
Organism: Siphamia tubifer; assembly: GCA_020466265.1. Lineage (NCBI taxonomy): Eukaryota > Metazoa > Chordata > Actinopteri > Kurtiformes > Apogonidae > Siphamia > Siphamia tubifer. The sequence goes on along the minus strand of CM035792.1, from coordinate 18,366,599 downwards.
CTTCCAAAGATTAAAAAAAAATAAATGCACACGTCATCAAGAATGAGGGCAATTAATTGGTTACTGCAATTACCACAACACGTATCACATGCAAATAGGTCCATATGTTAATAGCTCAATTACTGAATCTGTAGTAGCCTACAAAAATATAATATAATATAATGAAACTATTTATAGCAGTTGTCACTTCCAAATTGCAAAAAAAGCATAAAAACCACAGCAACTTTTACAGACATTTGTGGCCGCAACAATGACATAAATGCAAATTCCTGGGAGGACTGAAGTTGTTAGCAGCATGTAGCACAGTTGCGTTTTTGTCATAGAGACCATAACAGCAGTTAGTTGGCATTAGTAATATACTACGACGCAAAAGTAAGTCTTTGTTTGTGCTTTGACGATAAAGCAGAATAGAACTGTGAGGATATGAATGATGAGAGTGAACTTCCAGCTCCATTTTAATGGGATGCAGATGAGAGTTTGGTTTGCAGCTGTCAATCAGGGGGCGGGACTTAGGCAATGTGCACGGTGAAGTTAGAAAGAGCAATGAAGTTAGTTTAATATCTTTGTTGTTGTTTGTCGTAATGGTGTGAAACTTTGCACTGCAATCCACCATAGTACTGAGAAAATCACCCTCAACATTTTGGATCATTTAGTGGAATTGTGCAGGTGTTAAGAGTTCCACAGACAAACAGGACACAGTACAGACAGAGATTTGTTGAATAATAGATAGATATATTGCTCTATCATTATTATCATCATTGCTATAATATATATTAGCTTTCACTTTTTCTCTCTCTCTCTTTCTCCCTTTCATTCACTCTCTCCCTCCCCTAATTGTTCCATATTGCTTTATGTTTATTACCTTTTTCATTGCAATATGTTGTCATTGTTTTGGTTTGTTTGTTTGCTTGATTTGTCTTTTACTATTTTTTTTTCTTTCCACTATGTGTCTTTCACTGTATCACAAAAACTAAACAAACTTTATTGAACTAGTAAATAAACCCAGTGTCTGTCAGCCTGCCTGCAGTAGGGACTCATCAGGTGTGTTTTCTTACGATTTAATTGTGAAATCCTAGAGGTGCTTCAGTGGACCAAAATATGGATTTAATATATTTCGTTGCTCTTCATTTCATGCACCTGAGACATGAAGTTATATTAACTTTTTGTGTCTGCAGATCCTACTGTTACAGCCATACCTAAAGGAGCAGCAAATGTTATTTACAATAAGTTAAAGGGAGGAAAAGAAGCAGATGATGTCACCAAATGTGAAGGCAATGTGAACAATCAGTGCTTATGATTCATAGACGATGAAAATCAACATCTGTTACCTGAATTTGCATACATCTGTACTTCGCTGATTTTCTGTTTCAACTTTCAGCTCTTTTTTTTCTTTAGCCGTACCTGCTTATTGAAGATGATGATGATGATTATGGATAACAGTTTTGTTAGTTTTAGTATGAAAATGAAATGAGAACAATCTGTGATATTTAACACAATTTAATACAATATTCAGGATTGTGTTGATGATGAGTTAGTTTCCTTGGTCTATAGGGTATATAGAGCTGTTATTGTTTTTTTGTTGATGGTATTTGATTAAAAACAGTTTTTTTCTTTGGCAATTTTGGGGTTAAAAGAAACTGTATTTTCATTACTTAGGGACACATTGTTCCAATACTGATATCAGATAACATTTTGGCCCAATATCACTCCAAACAGCTGGGTCAGATGTCAGAGGTCCATAGGTTAATCTGTACTGACCTTCATAACCTCCTGAGATCCAGGAAAGTTATGTTTGGGCTTTATTATATTAGATAATTACCTTGGCTGGAAACAATATAATGCAACTTTTTTTTTCCATATAAACTTTATATATTTTAAATGGTTGTGCTTTCCAGTGGGCAGTGTCTTTGTTTTGTTTTATCTTTTTTAAGTCAAGCTGTGAATCTCTTTGTCCACTACAGACAATAAAAATGCATTGCTGGGTCTCCAGGGGTTATTTAGTTAAAAACAAGCCTAATGTTGTGAATGATCCATCTCTTCCACACTGTGAGCATAGTGCACATTCATTAACCATTGGTATCATATCAGTACTTTGTATCAGCTAGTACTCTAATCTTGGGAATTAGTTTCTGTATTACAACTAAAAATAGAGGTATGTCCCCAAAACTACTCTACTATTTAGAGTCTGTTGAAAGGAATGAAATGTGAGATGTTTATAGATGAAAACACTGACGCATAATTGTAATTTAATGATTAATATCAGAACAATGCCTTTAAAACTGTATTTCCTAAGAAAAATCTCTCTATTCAAGCCATTAATGCTGATGGGTTTTACTGACAGACAAACAAACAGACAAAAAAAATAACCAAAAATAATACCCTTGACTTCCCTTTGGGGGGTGGGGTAATAAAAGTGGGTTTAGTCAAATATGACTCTTTTAACAATAAGACTGAGCTGTTGGGAACACATCTGCTGATCAACTTAGAAATCTTTTTCTATTTTTTTTTCTCCAACACTGTTGAGTTTTTTTTTGTTTTTTGTTTTTTTTTAATGGAGTGGTACAAACTTCCTCACTGCTGTCAGTCGACAAACAACAGCATTGAAATAACAATTCCAGAAAGCAAACAATTCCAGAACCAAAATGAAAAATGAGTCATGTTCAAAAAGGAGTGAGATGGAAAGCTGATGAGCTCTCACCCCTCTCACCCATATCGTGTATATATATATATATATATATATATATATATATATATATATATATATATATATATATATATATATATATATACATACATACATACATATATAATATAATATATATATAATATATATACACATACATACATATATAATATAATATATATATATATATATATATATATACACATACATACATATATATTTTTTTCTCTCCCTTTCAGTATCTATTCCTAATTTTGTGAATCCAGATTAATTCCAGTTACAATCCTGTTGCTCTTCCACAACAAGATTCCACATTTCCCGCTGTGTTCCCTTAGCCATCGTTCTAAGTAACCTCACAGTCCCCAGCACTTTGACAGCAGTTAATCTGAGGATATATTGGCAGTTAGAGCTGATAGCTTAAGGCATGAATGCATGGCCCATTAGTCTAGGGCTCCATCTGATAGGTCAGATGTTCACAAGATGAGTGTCAGTACATACTGTGTGTACTGTAAATGATGTATTTACTTATTCATTGTGTTCAGAGATGATGATATACTGAGATGATGATGATTAAAATGTGATTTATCGATTAGCACCAGGTGGTTTGTTGATAGCATGAGGTTGTCTGGTTGCCTTGACGCCCACATCTTTGTTGCTTACATTAAGGTCAACAAATACAACAATAAATCTGTCTTTGTCATGTCCTTGGCGGTTTTGTTACTGCTTATGTTATTGACCTTCTCTTAATCAGAGAAATACCAAACTATGCTTCTCTTACTGTTACACCCTCCCTCCACCAAGGCGAGTAGGTTTTACAGATGTATAAATATAGCATTCTAATGTATGAATGTGGGTCAAAGAAATGACATTCTCTGTCAAAGTAATTTTACCGGGTCCGTGAAAAGGGTCATGATCTAGTGCTATAAAAAAAGGTCAAGGTTTTTTGGAGTTTTTTTTTTTTTTTTTTTTTTAGATAGCACTTAATTTAATTGCTTCATTCTACAGAATTCAAAATAAAATACTGCATTGGGTGCTGTGTTCAGAGGTTAGGGGAAGGGCTGCATACTGGAACTATATTTAATTTTGTTAAGTCAGTGTGATGTATGTTGTGAGAAGCTTAATTCCTTGGTGGAGGTTTGTGCACTCTGACTGCTTTTTTTTTTAAGCATTTTTAATTTTTAAGCAATTTTTCTTTTTGTAGGAATTAAATAATATAGGAAATAAATATATATTGCATGGTACTAATTAAGAATATACAAGATTGAACACATTAATCTTAAGGCTGTCAAATGATGAAACAGTTTTAATCAGATTATTCAAAGGGTTGCTATGGACTCATTTCAATTAACCACAATTAAATATTTCATTTGACGTGAGCAAATAGAATAGAATAGAATAGACTTTATTTGTCATTGCATAGGTGCAACGAAATTTCATTTGTGCCATCCTGAGTACAAATACACACACATCAGACAGCATTCTTCCTTAATTAAAATATATTAAAAAATAAATAAATATGAACTTGAGAAAGAGGTGAATAGATATGCACTTCACATGTTACAGTTACAACCTGGACACTGCATTAGCTGAACTGCAGAATGTATGGCTTGTGTAAATGTGGTATTTTAAGATAGAAGTGCTTTGGTGAAAAAAAAAACAACCTACTTCCTGCAGAGTGCATCTAATTCTTTGTCAGTAAATTGTTCCATCTTGGGTTTGTTTTCTCACTACCAGATCAAAAGCCCATTTGTTCATGTGCAACATTAAGTGTACTTACTGTAGGCAAACAGCTCAGAATAGGTTGGCATAGACATTTAGTTTATCTGTGCTCCAGATTATATTAACATTTTTAATCAGATTAATTATGACGATGGCTTAACCTGCGTTAATATGTTCATTTTGACAGCCATAATTAATCTTTTATTATATCCATATCAATTACACAACAGTGTTGTTAAAAATATATACTCTGCACCATTAAAAATGCATGGTCCAAGCATGGGGTGTGATTTGGGGTGTCTATTTTGTGTGTGTTGCTCACAAGATGAGTAACACAGTTAACAGCTGTGTTTTTTCATTCCCAATGCATATAATATAACATCGGCATTTGGACGAAACCCTTAATATTTTTCATTTCATTTTTTATTCATTCTAATCTCAATTAGTGGAAAGGAGCAGGATGAAGGAAATCAGACTTTGAGTCTAATGTCATGTACACACTGACAGGTAAATGTAGGTGTGGTCAGTAGTCACTAAAAGGCAGCAAAATATTTTTCCAGCTCAAAATGCTATGACCTACGATGCATGTGTGCAGGTTTAAACCATGGTGAAGTCGCTCACCGTCTGCAATAGCATAGCAGTACAATCAGTCATCTGAGTGACTGGATCCTCACACTGTAAACCCGAATAAGTTAGAAGAACTCCAAAAATGTAATTAATTTAAGTTGATGAAACTTAAAAAATACAAGTTTCCAGAACTTCAAATGTAGATGTTTATTAAAGTATACTTAAATGAAAATATTACTTATTAACTTAGTAGTCTAAGGTTATGTGGCCCACTGGCACAGTCCTACTGGGAGACTAAGGGTTCAGTGTCTTTGTCCAAGGACACTTGGACATGTGGACAGACAGAGCCAAGAAGTGAACCTCTGACCCTTCAGTCATTGAGCCGCTCTACCAACTGTCCCCCAGCTGCTCCTGAATAAAATTGCTCTTTTGTGATTGTAATATTTTTGGTGTGATAGATATTGGTGGTTATTTGGAGCGTTCTGAAATTATATTTAATCATCTACTACATCAGTTAAGTTTATTTTTTTCAATCATCCTTATTTGAAACAACAGAAATAACAGAACAATATCAAACTCAGCATTTAATGACTTAATTCCACTTAGTTGAACTTCATCTATGTTTTTAAGTTATGTTCACTTATATCCACAATAGTTCCCTTTAATAATAATAAAAAAAATTTGTTCTAAGTACTTAAAAAGAAGAACATGTTATAGAAACTTAATAGTACTATTTCTGAAACTTTGAGTATTCACAACTTAATATATTTAATTATTCTGAACGTTCAGGTTTACAGTGCAGACTTAATATTGAATGATAACACTTTAAATTTCTGAGTCCCTGTATTCAGCAACTGAATAAACTTGTTAAGCTCATAACATTTTTTCCACCAATAGTTTCCTCTTTAATATGAAGGTCACCCCAAACCAATTAATTCAATACATCTCCAAACATTTATTCTGACTCATGCATTTTAATGGTGCTAAGTATACATTTCGTACATGTACACAAGTGCATGATTAGGCTTATCTTAACAATAAGAAGTCAACAGCTTGTTTTGGTACATTTACATATACTTTGCCCCACTTTTGATCTTTTTATAGTAAAAAGGTCAGCTAAACAACACCTGGGGTAATTATTGAGCTCATAACAAGCAGAGAAGTGTGCTCCATGATGACCATTTGAACACATTAATGAGAGGATTGTGAGGAGGACACAGAGAATGAAGAAATAATAGTTTTTAAAGCAAATGGAAAGACTCACATCTGCACTAATGATTTAGGGGAAAAAGGATTCACCCCCCCCCCCTTTCCCTTCGAGACATTAAAGGTTCCCAGGCTCTTGGTTGAAGCTGACATTGTGCTCTGATAATTCATCATAATTCAAAAAAAGCTCCATTTGATCTTTAGGGAAATGCCAGAATCCAACACCTTCCTTTTAAAGACTACCATTATTTTCAAGTCTGTGTGCCATTAAAGTCCTCACAGTAAGAAAAGTGTAAAAGCTGCACTAGATACACTACATGTGAGTCTGTACATTTCTCAGTATTGAAGTAGAAGCAGGGGATGAAGAGTTTCAGCTTGTCTTTTAATCATTACTGTATATCCTCTGTGTGAAATGTTTTCCATCAGTAAATACAGTAACCCATGACAACAACAATGCTTTTACAGTGGAGAGTACCTTATGTAATGACACCTCCTCTTCTCATAGGTTTAGCTTCTTTTGTTGTTGTTCATTAATTCTAAAACAGTATCAAATTAATTCACCATCATGAATTTTAATAACCTGTTTTGGTTTTCAACACAAATGACTGTAATTAATTAAAGTTGATATTCAACATAAGTGTTTTAAGGAGTAAAGTGTTGACTTTTTATGTATTGATTTCAGAGTAAAGTGTTAATAACTGAACTAAAAATAAATAAATAATAAATATTGTAAATACAAAAAAAAAACTTACTCATTTGTGAGTGCCACTGTCTACTGATGTAATTGCCTGTGTGTGGGTATAGGTATTATGATATGGGTGTTACACTACAGGGGGGGTGACAATATATGTGGCTCATGTTTTTTTAGTAACTTAGCAACTCTTCTGAGATAACTTTACTGTGTAACTCATTAATTAATTAGTTGAAAGGTCCTATAACCTATTGAAAAACTCTGCCATTTACATTTATTATATCTATGAAATATATATACTGTATTTTTTTCTGCCTCTCAGTATTGTCAAATTATAAAATTATTTATCGAGCATCGAGGTATGATTTAATGTTTGTTTTTAAAAAAAAAAAAAAATCTGTCTTCACAACATCGTTCTTAACAGCAGAATGTTAGTCTGACTCCTTTTCATGTTGAACTCATTTGCTTTGCCAAGGGAAACTTCATAACTTGTATGAGGCTTTGGTAAAAGAATAAAGCAGGGGGGCAGTGCCAAAAACCCTCACAGGGCAATATCAACATTACAAGCAATAACAACCGCTAGCCACCCCCATCCCCCATTCCCCATTCCCAAGCCCCACACACCCAGACCGTCCCATGCAGCTGCATATACTGTACACAACCCTACTGATGCACAGACACACACTCTACCAACCTCCCATGTTCACCTGTTCATACCCACACACACCCATATACCCATGATCACATGTACCACCCCATGCAGAGAACTTTTTTTTTTTTTTTTTTTAAACATACTGTTCTTGATTCCACCTGTATCACAGCTTGGTTTTGGTTCATATTGACTGTCTTTACAAATGTCCATTTTACTCTCTACCACCCAGACTTCATATGGTGTCATTTTCTGTCCCCTAGGTGGAGTGTTGTGGGTTATCTGACCATTATTCTGCCACTGTCAGAATGATGCTGATCAAACTGAGTAGATGGAAGAAATAATATCAATTTGGTGATAGTATATTGTTCAGAATAGGACATTAACGACTTCAGTTTTTTTCAAGTCGACTTATCTGTCAATAAAGTCACGTTGCATCGACTGGGTCATGATGACGTCATCACATTGTTAGCGGACAAACAACAGACACATGGCTAAAAAAACAAAACAAAAAACATGGACACATGTCTGTCCAGTAATGAGTAACTTGTATTAAACTTCAGTGCAACGTAACAATGTCCACTGACACAAACAGCACTTTAACTGCAACAAAGGCTAACGTTAGCAAAGAGTTTTCTGTTAAATGTAAATGAACATCAGTACGTGAACATACGTCTGTATTTGGTCTGGACCCACGGTTCTAAAACTGGACTGTACACACGTCTGTCACACGTCCTCACTTTTTATATTACGTATATCACATGTGTTTGGAGAAAAAAGGAGTGTGTTGTCTTAATGCAGGTTGCCAGCTCTGCTTATCACAGGTTAGCTAGCTAATGCTGCTCGTATCATTCACATTAGCCGATACCTCTTCAGATGCCGTGCCGTTTTTTTTTTTTTTAATCTAAAGTGAAGTATTTCCACACATGCGATGTGTGTGTGTGTGTCACTATTGTTTTGTTAGCCCACCACAACTGTCTTACCTGCAGGTGTCTTGTTTACGTCTGGTCTGTGTTTACGTGCGCGCGTGTGCGAGCGAGAAAGTGTGTGTGAGAGAGAGAGAGGCAAGGAGAGAAAGAATAACATGCGACTTGTCGCCTCCTCCAAATTTAAGTCGACTTGTGCTTCGAAAATCGACGTGTCGACTAGTCGACATTTTAGTTAATGCGCTAGTTCAGAATAATAATAATTGTTCTAAATATGGTCTTCTGTGTTCTGGAGGCTTGAGCCATGGGACTTCTTACTTCTGTGTCACATGCGTGCTTTGTTCCTGTCAGATTTCCCCTCCTCATACCTATTTGCTATGTGATTGCTTTTGGTACTTTTTCAGGATGTCAGTTGCCAGTCTAGATGTGATTACAGGGTACTGATTGGCTCTGTGCTAATAGACAAACCCATACTTCATGCCAGTAGCCACGTCTATATTTTTTCAACAGCACATGTCCATCTCCTAATTGTGTTCATGCTGGATGCTTTCAACTCAGAATCAGAATCAACTTTATTGTCATTGACATGTATCACAAGGACATAGCAAATGAAATTTGTTTTTGTTTGGGACACGGCGTCTGGATGTAAGCCATAACAAGGTAAACCCATATTGTTTTGGAACTAGAAGTACAGTAAGCACAGACTCTAGGTAAAAGTAAATCACTGAGTTACTGTTTGCACCTCCATGTGGTGTTTAAGGTTCATATTCATCACACAGTTAAGTAACAACATCCATAAACACATTTTAAGATTTAATGATACAAACTGGATGTTAGAGCCAAATTAAATGTGAATAGTTTTGATGGATATTTTGAGCTTGAATAAGTCAGAAAAATATTTAGTACTGTTTTTGGAATATTTATAATTTGGATGTGGAGATTTAGAATTACAGTATGTTGTCTGTGTTAATTGGTTAGTGTGTTTTAATGGGTTATATGTAGTTTGGAGAGGGACGCATTGTTGAATTGACGTCTGCACAGCAATGAAGGGGCATAGCTTTTTGACTGTGTCCATGTCCAGTACTTGATAACAGAATGATGATTGTGGTGAACAGCTCATATGTTGTTCCTTTTTTTTTTTTTTTTTTTTACCTTTGGAGTCTTTTTTTTGTGATAAGAGGATCCGTTTGTGTTGCTAAGTGGTACAAGAATAAAAGAAGGTAAAAAAGAAACTCATCTGGTCTGTGAGTACACTGAATCAAATGAATGATATGAACAATGGGAACATGAGTACGAGTCAGAAACCTTAAGGCTGCCCACATGACAAAGTGGTTTAATTAATTAATCTGTCAAACGAAAATTGTGCCGCTACACTAGAGCTTTTGCAAATCTTAACTTCGCCTGGTAGTTTTAAAAATTGAGTCTTTTTTTTTTTTTTAACCTTAATTGTTGATTTAAGTGCGGTTGAGAGACCTAAACTTAATGTAAATACATGTTTTATTTCTATAATAGTCTGGACAGCACATGAGAATATATGCTACCAGCCTGACTGCAACCATTGTGAGACATGAGGGCGAGTTCGTAGTGGTTTATTGGTACTGTTAATTGTGTCTGAGCCTAAAAAAAGAAACATCAACACTATTTGTATTCATTTCCTGGAAGTAATGCATCCAGTCAATGAGTCTCAAATATTTGTTCCACGCAATGTTGACAAAAATGTGATGCAATGATTACTAATAACGACAAAATATCCACAGCTGACATTAATTCCAGTAATTTTTGTCATGTCCTGTACATTTTGTATTTCTCGACTAAGTACTAGTAGCCCGTCATGTCCTATTCTCGTCACCCTTTTGTGCTCAGTTGGCAGAAATTCACTAATTGTTCCTTATTAGTGCTGTATTTCCCTGCCGGTTAAAATTCACCAGAGGATGTTATAGAAGTGAACACCTATCCTGTGCACAGTTCAGCTTCCTCTCATTTATGTGACACATTTTTAACTTGTACATTTGTTCCTTTCCTTCTCGCACCGACAAAATACTAAACATCTCAAGGGTACAATTAAGATGAAGTATTTGTTCTGCAACATGCCATTTCAATCTGCCATTACTGCTGTGACTTTGAAATGTTTCTCTAAAGGTCCTTCACTTGTTAGGTCTTTCTGTTCAAAGCTGTTGATCAGTTACTGAGCCGCTATGTGAATGAAAATAAAAGCTGAATTATTGCACTAAAGCTGAGAAATCCTCCACCGTGAGAGTGATAGCTTTATATTTTATGTTTCAGATCTATTTGAGTGATTACATTATATCTCTCACCGTGTCCTTTGGGGGCAGGGTCAAGGTAGAGTACAGACAAGCCTATCTTGTCTCTCCAAGTAAAGTGGGCTCAGTGTATCAGCTTTTTTTTTTCCACTACAGATGCTTTTTGACTAATGGAAACACCTCTGGCACATTATTGTATCTCATATCACCATGGTGGCAGACTGTAAACCATTAAATAACGCAGTCACAAGGCTATTTATACTCCGTGCACTAAGAGCAAAGCGAAGGTCAGAGAATGGGTTTTCAAGGTGTCTTTAAAGGTCTCAACTTGTGTTCATTTGGCAGTAACACTAAAGCCTGTGGAGCTAAGTTTTGATGCTAATTGAATTAGTATACTTGCACCTACAGCTAAAAAATAAGTCAATCTGTATACTGTTAGTGCTGTGGGATAAAACAGGGGGAAAAAGATAAGAGAAAAGCAAATGGAAAGATATCTGTCTTCACCTTTCAGAAGCCAATATGTGGATGGATGTGAACTGATGAGGCCCGTCAGAAGTGACTCAACATGTTTCCTTTGCAAAGACTATAAAAAGAAACATATGATCCCGGTGGGTAACAGTTTCCCCTCAAGTTTTAGCATATTTTAGTCATACTTCTCACTATCAGGAGTAAGATAACATATTTCCGAATAAAGGACAAACAGTTGAATTCCTAACGGAGGAACCGTAATGACTGAGCTTTCGATCTGTTGTGGCGGAGTGTCAATATTTTTCTCCTTTAACGGCTTCCTATACTGTTGTTTCAGCAGTCTTCATTCTTGTCTTATCTACAGCTACTGAGAAATACAGAGGTCAGATATTATCCAATCACTCTCCTTTGCTTTAAGGGCATGAAAAATAAACTATATTATTATTATTATTATTATTATTATTATTATTATTATTATTATTATTATTATTATTATTATTATTATTATTATTATTATTATTATTATATGTTGTTATGACTATTACTATTATCACTTTATTATAACTTTTATTCTGTGATTATTAAACTAGATAGCCTATTGTGCATGCTATCATATTCTAATTTTAATATAACTAAAGTTGTTCAAATGTGTTAACGCAGATTAATCCAACATCATGATTAATCTGATTACAAATTTTAATGCAATTAACATATCTGCAGCACAAATACTCTGAACGTCTCAACACATTTTAGGCTCTTTGTTGAAGTAGAGTTAGCATTAAACATGTGTAAATGGGTAGTTGATCCACTAATGACAAGCTGCAAAACCAGCCAATAAAACGGATGATATGTGAACATGTTGAACCTCCTGATGAGAAACTCCGGTTCTAACCCCCCCCAAGACAGAACAGTCCACCGACATAATTATTATGCACATTATGCAGGTACGTAGGAGTTTTCTTTTCACTGAAGCACTTTCAGCTTCAAGTACCACGTTTACGTAAATCCTGCACTTTGGCTAACGCTCTACTCAGCTTGTGACAAACACATTACTGTAAGTGCACACATATTCTGATCTTTACTCTGTTTGTTCATCCAAATGAAAGACAATTTTATATAGATGTTAAAAATTCTGATATTTATTTGTGACTAATCCAAATGACTCCACAGTAACCCTGTAATCATTTGACTAATTATAATATAATAAGCTGCTTGTTTCTACTAGTACTTTCCATGTGCAATTGCAGTATTTTACTAATGTCTTTTTATATTTATTGTATTCCTGTTTTTATTGCTGATTTCTTGTGGTATGTCTTTGGTATATATTTGTATTTGGTATTATATATGGTCAAAGGAGAAATAATGTTTAAGCTTATCTAAAGTAAACCATAGGTAGTCATGATTCTTACTGAAATGAAAATTTGACATCAGTGGATAATTAACACAATACAATTCCAAATCTGTATTTGTGTGCAGTTTATAGTCTGATTCATGCTTGTGAAAGAGAAGTTGAAGAAACAAGATGATTAAATGTGGTTTTACATCATCTAATGTACAAATCTGAGGCTTTACATAGACACGTTGTCATGTTTTATTGGCCTGTACAGTATGGCTTGTATTTATTGCTTAACATGTAACACATTTTTCAGATAACTTATTGGATGACATCCAAAGTCTACCACACCCAGCTAATGTTTCAGTTATAGTTTACACACCACTAATGCAAGGAAAAGAAGGACTTTATCTTTCAAGTCATATATTTGGTTGTGTTGTATCCTGTCTTTTGTTGTAATGAATATGTTTACATTCTGTAGAAATAATGTTTATTGCAGCTTTAGTCCTTCGTCATAAAAGTCTTTGAAATTGAAGCTCCATAGTTGACTTTTCCAAGCTGATCCATGCTAGATTTATTACCTATATCAAGTGTATCTCTAAAGCACTTTCAGTATGAGATTAATGGCCGTAGTCTAATATTTTACAGAAATATTTCATGCCAGAGGCGACGTCTTCTCAAGACATCAGTGTGGAATTATTCCGAATTTAACTTGAAGCTGAAGATCAATGTGTCAGAAATCTATTTAGTGATTGTTATCTATACCCTTGAAGGTGCAAAGTAAACAGCACTGTGTTCTGGCAGTGTTTCCCATAAGTGACGATGATTTAAGTTGTCTGTGGAAGGAATGAAAGCTCTGAGAACTAAGATCCTGTTATGCTGTAATCCTTCCCCTGAGGGCAAAGGAAGGAATTGAAGGACCTTTGCCAAAAAAACTGAAGAAGACCATCAGAGAAATCACACTTTTATACCCCCTTACACACACACACACACACACACACACACACACACACACACACCCCTGAGGAGAGATGTACCACATTTGAATTTTTCATTTTATTGAAATGTTACTTTTAGAGCAATATTGGCCTTGAGTTTGTGTTATGATTTTTTGATAGTGTACGGCATGTGACTGAGGGCTCTGTGTCACACAAAACGTGAAAGCTGAGAAATGTTCAAGGACTTCCTCAAGGACTCAGTTTTTGTGAGTAGCTCTATTGAATATGCCAGTGAAAATACAGCCTCTTACTATTAGAATAGTTTTGGAAGAATTTTCAGAGGATATTACAGCTTGAAAGTTTTTGACCATATTTTAAAAGGTTTGATGTGTTATTTACATTCTCACTGGTGCATTATGTTAGCAGTGTGTTATTGTTATGAGGGATATCCTGATCTGATATGAAGATTGGTATCAGCTGCCAATCTAGCATTTTTAAAAATTTTTTTTTTTTTTCGAAAATCAGATCAGATTTAAATGGTAATATCGTGCATGTTATACATTGTGCCCCTCAAAACTAAAGGTCCTGCCTCCTCAAATAAAAACATTTTCTAAGATAGAGGAAAGGAAAATGAGGTACACAACAATGGAAAATTTAGAAGCATTATTAAATTGTCTTAAGATTCACTTTAACTTTGTATGATCATTGTAGTGATGGGAATTCTGCCTTGTTTTTTTTTTTTTAAAGGACCAGCTCTTTAGGTAGCGCTCACTAAAAAGAGTTGACTCTTTTGGCTCCCAAGTGGCTCTTCATATTTTTTGTTGCTTAAATTATTACCTACAATAATATAACGTCAGGTGCAATATAAATTACTAATGTAAAAAAACCCCATCCACTATATCAAATGTTTATTAAATTAATAAAGCTTTATTTAGAGACTCTACAATGATAAATAATTAAATAAATAAACAAACAAGTATGCAGAGAATGCCTAATCTCGCCCCTATTTTGTGCCAAACTCAAGTTTCTATGACAACCCATTCTTGAATTAGAGCCAATAATGTGATTTTGACCTTTCTGCTAAATGTGACTTTGACCTTTTGCAATATTGATAATTTCGTTGTATGTATATATGCATCAGTGCATGTAATATATATATATATATATATATCCAGTATTGATTAAGTTATAGCGTGATATATATATGCTATGTGTGTGCTACAATAGGTGTGTAACTCCGCCCCTCTGTGTGTAACTCCACCCCTCTCCCCTCTGCTCACCGCAGAAACAGACCACGCCTCACACTGACCAATTAAGTGTGTCTTTAAGGGAGAAAACAAGAGAGTGGGGAAAACAGTGACTCCTAATCAGCTCCCAATCAAGAGTCGACTTCCATTGTTCACGTTACGAGAAGGCTCTTAGAGGCGTTTCGTTCTCAACCAACACATCACTGTTGGAAACCCTGTATAATCCCTGGACGGATCTATCCACTGATGTGCTAGAGCAGGGGTGGCAAACCAAACCCACCTGCCAAACATTCTAATTTGAGCCACAGTATGAATTTAAAAATGCAACAGTTATACTGAAAAGAGTCAAAGGTTCAAGGTTCTTTATTTTGTTATTTCTTGTCGCAAGTATAGAAGAAATAAAATATTGTACCCCTAGTTTAAAAACAGTGTGCAATTATAACCGCATAGATTAAGAAGAAAAAACAAAACAATAGTGTCCTAAAAGAGATAGAATACATAAAATAAAAACAGCAGCGGCTATAACAACAGTGATAAAAATAGATAGTTTAAGTTAATGAGATAAATAATTAAAATGGGGTTCTACATTCAGCCCAATTGTGATTTCAAGTAAAACACATATTAACCATCAAATTTAAAACTAAAAGTTGTAGTAAATAAGTATCCGTGTTGGATTTGCATCGGCATAACTAATCCTAAAGAAAATTGGAGCACAACAGAACAGATCCAAAAAAAAAAACATCATTCATTTTTACAAGTACAAAGGGGTTGAAATTCTGCTTACTGTGAAACATTTCAGCTTTAATTCTGGAAAAAAAAAATTGTTATGGCATGGACTATGAATATCAGTTGGAGCAGCTGTGTGTGACTATAGCCTATGGGTGTGGTGGATGTGTACACTGTATGGTATGTTGGCATATGAGTATGTCTGTGCTTGTGTTTTGTTTCTATGCAGTGGTGTTTGTCACTGTGGCTGCGACCTTTCAACATGTCTGTTATTATCAAGAACACACATTTGCAGGACAGGTTCAACAAGACTCTGAAAGCTGTAGGTTATGTGGTTATCACTCACTGCTGTTGTCACGTCATGTTTGTTACACTGATTTACTGTACAGTTATTCATGCAGTAATAAAACTTTGTCCCACCATTCAGCTGAAAACTTCCAAACTTTCCTCAACCCAACCATTTCCTAATTTGATAAACAATGACTCATGCTGTGCTGGGGGTCTTGATGATAAAATTACATGGGCGGGTTGGATTAAAATAACTTTAAGGACTTGTACTCTTGAACTTGTTTGAAATGTTCTCAAATAAACTTGTTAATTCAACTATAACATCAGCCAAGACACAAATTCCCATCCATCTAGTCTCTCAAAAAGACCCTCATTTTTCATCTTGTGCACTTCATTAACCAAGAAAAGAGTCATATAAAAATAGACTTCTTGCTCTCACTTGTTGTTTTTTTTTTCCTTTTCTTCATTTTCTGTTCCGTCTGAGCTGCATCACAAAGGTTTGTTGTTATTGTGTACACAGTCAAGGGAAGGTTCTTCATATTATTATATCTTATTAT
This sequence comes from Siphamia tubifer, assembly GCA_020466265.1. Lineage (NCBI taxonomy): Eukaryota > Metazoa > Chordata > Actinopteri > Kurtiformes > Apogonidae > Siphamia > Siphamia tubifer. The sequence goes on along the minus strand of CM035792.1, from coordinate 18,350,340 downwards.
TTATTTGACCAGGAATGTAAATGTGTATACACGACATTAATAAGAATAGATCAGTTTATGTAGATGACCTTTGGGGAGTGTTCAGTGGTTGATGCAGTTACAGCCAATTAAACTGTACAGTCATTTTACAGCTCTTTATTTTGGCGTGTGGTCACAGTATAAGTTACATTCCCTGGGTAGAAGCAAAACACTTTATCTGGATATTCTTACATAGTATCAAGATATGGATTCTAGTGGGTTATGTGATCCTCTACCTCCTCCTTTTTCATTATATTGAAAATGAAAAAGTAAAAGATGTTATGTTACGTTACATTATGTAATCTAGATTAGTTCCTTCGGGATTCTACCTCTGACTTCTATTGACTCTTCAGTCAACAGCTCGGGTAAAATGCTTGGCATGTGATGTGATGTCTTCGGTGTCTTTTAATTTACATTGATGACCCCACTTATAACTCACCTGCGTCACCTTGGTGATACTATGCGATACTGTACTTGTAGCATTATATGCACTTTATAAAACATCCATGAAACCAGAGCAACATTAGCTAAAATGTCAACAAAACAAGCTAACAGTCTAAGAGTGTATGTCATGAGTAATTTCATAAAAGAACAGACCAGTGTAATTAACTCTGCAGCACTAAGCTAACAATAACAGTACAAGTATTAATTTTCACCTGTCAAAATTCACTGAATGAACCCATGACACAACAGCAAAAATACAGCATTAACAAGTGATATCATATATATATATATATATATATATATATATATATATATATATATATATAAATTATGTTTTATTTGCATCATAATATTAATATACAAATATTAATATAATTATTAGAAATATTGTTGTAATTATCAACAGAACCATATTTAATACTAGAGCCCTCTGAATGCACAGACCTCTGCAAAGCAGCGAAAGTCTGTAAAGGTCATAGATTTTGCAAATATACCATTCGCTTGATGTCATATGATGTTAAAACGTGCCATTCTGGAGCCTATGGGTGTTATCTCATCTGATGTCCGAAGGTAAGACCAAGTGAATGCAAAAAAAACTGCCTGATTCTATCTTGTCTGGATTCTGAGATATCACCACTTCTGTGTTTGACCTTTATAGCTCAAAATGTAATGGTTTCTTCCCTGACACATTGTCAATCATCTCTAAAATTTCCCTCAAAATCCGTCCATAACTTTATGAGTTATCTCGCTGACAGACAGACAGACAGGCAGACCAACAAACACACCATAAAACATAACATCCTTTGCATAAGTAATTTATTATGTATTATTTACATATCATATCAGCTACTGTATATGCTATGTGCTAATCCATAGTTTTATGTTACATTGAAATGATTCACACTTAAAATCAAAATGGCCCAGGGGTTTAATGTCCATCTCCATATATGGACGTGTAATACAACTTTTGGTGGAAAATGTGTTAAAATGTACAGTTCATCTAAAATGAAACCTGGCTTCTGTTGTCGTCCAAGAGGATACGTCTACTGAGATCCTGAAGATCTTTGTGATCTCTCCTCTCGGTTAGAACAGGGTTATAATGATGGCCGACAACGCAGTCATCGTGTCAGTTGTCGGGTGTGTGGGGGATCTTAGATGAGACATCTGTGGAATTGACAGATTGGTGATAAGGTTGGTGTTAACTTTGAAACCCCCACAGTCTGTAATCTTATTTGCGCCAACCCCTTTCTTCGTGGCTCCTAAACACACTTGCTCTGCTGATTAGCTATAGGGAAGCTGAACACTCAGCACGTACTGCAGACTGATCCAAGCCTCACTGCTTTCTACTTGATCTCTATCTGCTAGCACTTTGATCCAAACATCCTGGGATGGTGTAATCCGTTCATGTCAAGCAATAATAGTTGCTGTCAACTTTAAGTCTTTCTCAGCAGGATATTTTTAAATTTCTGCTTAGATGAACTTCCACAGATACATTCTCATGAGATGCAGTGTGAGTTTTACAGAAGAGTTTAACTTGGCACCTTTTAATGTTTGTCTGTCTGTCTGTCTGTCTGTCTGTGATGATTATTACCCTTGTTTGATGGATAAATGCCTTGTGCAGAAACACTAAAGAGACATTCTTGATGAAATCATTAATATTTGTACAAACCCAAACACGAAATGCATAAAAAAGGTTTGACAGCTGAAATAAATTCATCACTGCTAAAATGTTCTCCACCTTTCAAGCTGAACACTGTTTGACAATTTTGCTACTGCAGATGAAATATTACCTGACATACTGTCAGCTAAAATGTAGCACCCAAATTTGTCTTGATAGTCCGTCTTTGCTGCATGACGAAATCTGCTCTGACACATTTTGGAGGCAGGTATGTGTGTTTTTCATTATGACTACAGTGTAAAAAAACTGGGAATGTCTGAACTTTTTGGTGTTGGCTGCGAAATTCGACAGTGTAGTTGTCACCTTTGATTCTTATAACACATCCCCCACAAGTCTCAAGCACATTCCCTCTATCGTTATGGCAAAATAAACATTATACTATTACAAAAACTTGTGTATTTTTAACATTGTTGTCTATGTATCAGGGAGTTTGGTTAGGCACGGCCTGTTCTTTTTATTTCTGCTAGTTTGCTGTTGTATCATCATTAATTTGAAGCAAAATTGCCTTCCTGCTGTTATCACTTGGAGTCTAATGGATGCATGTCTTTATCCATTACTTTTATTCACGCTAATGATACGTACTTCATTACTTATTTATATTTACTAACAATGCATTTATGTGTTACTCTCACTACGACAGTTCAACATTAACTTAGTGGGAGGCATATTCTATCTATACAATTGTTTGGTCACACCTGTTGTGATGTATTGTCAAAGCAAATAAGCTACAAATGTTTATCTATGTGTGTATTTTGGTTTTAGCATGTTTGATGTATTTTTATTTCCTCTATATTGCTTCGTACTTCCCTATTACAGTACATATACCTTTAAAAACAAATCCAGTATACTGGGTATATTCCAAGTGATGACACTGAAAAGAACAAGCGTATTCATACACACCTGCTTGGAGGCAGTTATTTGTTGTAGAAGGATTAACAGCTCAGGGGAGCTGTAAATTAAAAGTGATGGCTTGCTCTGGAGGAAATGCAGAAAGGATTTGTGAAGTAAGAACTTCAGCTGCTGCTTTGCTCAAAACAAGTGCATTATTTCACAGGCAGAATGTATACGAGGTCATATATTTAAGTGGTTCGTTCTTTTTCAGTGAAATAAATCTGTCAATATGTCGTGACATTGACAGAAATGTGTTTGATTGATTGATTGCAATTGAGACCAGTAGCTTTTTCTGCAAAGTAAGAAAATACTGTGTAATTGTAAAGCGTAACATTTTAATGATGTATTGACATGGCTTAGGTGCATGCAAAGACAAAATGATTAGGCTTCAGGTATAAAATCAATACCGACATAGTAGAATGAGAAGAATTACTGGCAAGCAAACAATTCTGACACATCTATAATGGTTAGTTTCAGTATGCAGTACAATAGATGGAACAGTACTCTAAGAGACATTTTCTTTCTGTTTTTTTCCCCCAATTTTAACAACTGTATTTGTTTAATAAAGTGTCACTGGAATAAGTCGCAAAATTAATTATAAAACAGATATATTCAAAGCACAAAAAATATTAAATCTACAGTGTGAGTGCAAACATAGTCTAGTTTATACTAATAATGTCAAATGATCCAAAGGTTGGAGTCAATTAAATGTAAAGGAAAAAATAGTTATCAGTCAAGTATCATATAATAGTTACACAATAGTCTTTTACACAAGACAAGAGACATGAACAATCATTTGAACATAGAAACCACATACACGTAGATATATATAACATAGAATCAGACCACTATGAGCCATTTTCAGTAGCACCTCCAGTAAAAGAAAAATATCCCCAAGAAATACATTTACTGGACAGCTATAACTATAACTATTAATGTGCCTGCTATTTATTTTATTATTTTTTTTTAAATCCAAATGAGCACAGCTTTTTAAAATGCAAATAACATGCTAACAAAATATATTACATGGAGATGGGACAAAGGAATGGGTAGCAACTTGACACAGTAATTATAAGGTAGAAAATTGCCTTTATTTCTTGCAGCCTGGGCTCCATTTCCAAACAATTCAAAGACATTTTAATATGGTGCATGATTTAATTTCAGCTTCATTTGCAACTTCGTGGTTTTCATTTTCCTGACAATAAATCAAGTCGTATAGAGTTCCATGTGTTGTTTTAGATCTGCTCAAGTATTCAGCCGTGAGATTTCTGCTTGTAAAACAGGTTGCGCATCAGGTTTTGTGATGTTTATTATGAAAAAACACACAGTAATTTGACATTAATTTAGTTCGGAGAAGTTCTGTCGCCTGTAATTTTGTTGTCCATGGACCCAGCTGGTTGTGTACAGATGTACACGACGAGGGAAGCTGGCACCTTGGCTCTGAACGGAATGCAGTATTTTCACTCAGTCTGTGGCAGTTTTTATTTACAATACAGTCAGTCTGTTCTGCACTCTGTGTACCTTAAACACTGCATGACCTCAGGCAAAAATCAGAGAAAATGATACAGCCTTAAAGGAAATCCTTTACTTGGCTGTTTACCTGAAAAAGACCATCATAAAAAAAAGACAAAAAAAGACTCAAAAGCCTCATGTCAAAGATCATCAAGTCTTTCATATGAGGCTTTTTGAGTCTATGTCTGGGTTAAATGGCCATTATATGTCCTGTAACCCATTTAATCTGAGTAAAAGGTCCAAATGTGTAATGACACAAAAACACGCCATGAATTGGTTGAACTCCTTTGCTCCAGTCTCCTCTGGAAAGTAATAAAACCAGAGGACGGATGAGGATATTTTTCATCTTGTATCCTTGGATTATTGTATATGTAGTATGACTTTACTGCAGGGATTATTACAAGCATGTGAAATTGGTTTTAACTCTGGGAAGAGAATTAGTAGTGAATTTGATGTCACATGAGGATTTGGAAACGGTGAAATAAGTTTTATATTATTAAAGGTTGAGATATTTATGAAAACATGGCTTTGCATGTCATTTTATCAATCAATCAGGATCAGTAAGCTTTATTAATCCTAGGTGGAAATTATTGGGTGTTACAGTTGTTCCATTCAAGGCAAGTCATATACACGACAATTCAAAGTGCTTCACGTATAAAAATTAAGTTAAAATAAAAGACATTAATTATAATAAAAACACTAACATTAAAATTAAAATAGACATTAAAGTCATCAGTGATAAAATGTGATTTTAAAGTTCATTTAAAGGACATTATGTAAGAGATTGAGACAAAACTGCAGTAAAATATAATGCTTTGAGGCCTGGTGTAAATGAGTTTCAGCAGACCTTAAATGTTCAGGACATTTGTGAGGAGCAGAAGAACTGAAATTCACTTTGGTTCTGATTTTGCGAACACACAGTAAACCTACAGTATCCCTGATGACCTCAGGAGTCTGGATGTTTCAACAAGTCTAGGGTGTGTTTTGATCTAAGGCCATTGAAGTATAAAACGGACAAGCAAAAAAAAAAAAAAAAAAAAAATCAACACAACAAATATATAAAGCTTTAAATATACAACTATATTTATAGCAATGATTGTACAGCAGCATTATATCACCCAACTAATTATTATAAACACATAGCCCCTCTAGGAAGTGTTTAATAGCCAGAAGTACTACACATAATGACAAAACAACCACAGCTTTAATGCCGTATCAGTTTTTTTGGGGTTTTTTTTTTAGGGGGGGGGGGGGGGGGGGGGTTGCCCTTAAAACATATCAGTAATTTTCAGGTGCCAATTCCTTTTACAGCTGCTGTCTGTCACTTGCCACAGCACATTAACAGCACAGGCTTTATCAGAAGACATCATGAGAGATGCTCTCATAGAACAGACACAGGGTCATGCTGTGTGTCACAGCAGACAGTGAAGACTTCATTTTGAGTTACAATTTCTGCCCACATATTTTCAGACTTCTTTTATCAAGACGTTACAAGAACCAAGGTCAAACTGGGATCAAATAAAGGTGCAGAAAACAAAACTGTATCAGAACACAAAAGATTTCTGTATCCCATTCAGCTGCAGGAAACAAAACAAGTTAAAATCCCTGTTGTTTAAGACTTCACCCCTAAAATCAACTTCCAGCAGACACTCAAATTCTGCTCAGCACCCAGTGGGAAAAAGGTAATCTTCAGCCCCACCAACCAATCAGGAAAACAGAGTAACCTCTCCTTATCACCAACAGTGGTGGTGGGTTTATAAATGTGTCTGGTTTGAAGCGCCAATTGCACAGAAACTGTCCGCAAACTGTTAAGTGGATCGATATGGCGCCTGCATTAGGGCAGGTGGAGTGGGTCAGATTGCTGTCTGCCTATCTACACTCAAGTGTTGTAAACTGCTGATTCAGCGACTTAATTCAAAATGATGGAGCAACTGAAAGGTCCTGTCATCATTTCACAAATTACACTGACATTACTTTTACTCACCAGTGGCTACACTTTCTTTTAACTGGAGATGAAAGAAGTGCTGAGATTGTTTTCTTAAGTAAAGGCAGAGATGTACTGTGAAAGTGCTGATTACCATGTCCTCCGAAGAGGGAGAGAGGTATTGTTTTTTTTCATTTGTCCATTTGTTTGTTTGTCTGATTGTCAGGAACTTTACACAAAAAAGTACTGGACAAAGTTCCATAAAATTTTCAGAAAATGTGCAAAGTGGTCAGCATAGATCCCAGTCAATTTTGGTGAATGTAGGTCAAAGGTCAAGGTCATAGTCACCAAAAAAGTGTTTTTGCAATAAGAGATAGGGCAAATCAGGTAAAATATTTGAAAGGGGCGGGGTTTGTACTGTAACAGTAGCCAGTTTTGGACACCACATATATATATGACAGAATATATTAGTATAATATTATATCAGTCTTAAAAATAGTGAAGTGCAATAGGTGCCTATTTGTATCAGAATTGTTGTTTTATTATCTTTCATAGTTGTTCCTTTTGTACCACTAAGTGCTTTTTTTATTGCTCACACTAGTGATGCGCAGGCTGACCCAAAGTCAGTGGGCACCTGCAGTCACCCACGGTCATCCACAGTTGTGGGTCATTGAAAAATATTTTTTATGATATTGGGGTTGCGGTCTGTCGGGTCGTTTTTCATTGAGATACACATTAATATAACCTGGTAAATCATTGTAATTTAAATGTTAGGTAGAATTTTCTATTATTAATATATACACTTGATTGAGTGAATTTCTGTGAAGTTGCCGTACAACATCAGAAGTATCCTACGGTATGGAGGGGGAACCTCCGGGAACATACAAACAAAAAAAGTAAGGTTTGAGACACATGCACTGAGATATTTAAAGATGATGAGCAGCTCCAAGTGTTTTCTTTTCCATGGAAACCAGGTTCAAATGCTTCTTTGGGTGTTACAAGCTGTTGACCCCTGCTTTAGATGCTACGCGTTGATAACTTTTGAATGATGAAGCAGGAAAAAATTATATTCTAAGCGTATTAACTTACAAGTGATGACAACATTTTAACACAGAAATACATGCAGGTATGTGAGTATGGTCATTTTAAAGACCAGTGACTACTTTTTAAAGGTATCATTCTGCTGAAAACCACTTTTCCACTCTCCTTGCGTTACCAAAACAAGATGCATTTGAAAGTGGGGTGTCACCTCCACTGGCTATATTTAACATTCATAGAAAACAACACAGAGAAACCAGCGACTCATAAAAAGTCTGTCCACTACACGTCAAGTGGATAGTGGCGTCACCCATGTGGGGTTAAGCCTGTCCCCCATTGCAGCAAATCTGAAGTAGCATTAGCATTAGCATCTACAAGAGAAGATGGCATCATAGTAGCTGCTGCACAAAGTTGAAAAAAATGGAGGAACAAACTGGTTCATGTGCTCCCTGTGGCAATAAAGTGTTGTTTTTTTCCCTGGACGCTTTCAAAACAAGCAACGGCACAAAACCTAGCTGGATGCTACTCTGGGATGGTAAACACAGAGCCAGAGGAGAGGGGGGGAGTGTTCCTTCACACATTCATTCTCTGAGCCAATCAGAGATGCCTCATCACTGTATCATTGACATGTATGAGGAAGTACCGGTAAAGTCATTTTTCTACCCTCCAAAAACCATTTGAAACAAAGCAATCCAGGCATTTTTTTAAAAAATAGAACCAATACACAATGCATCCAATAACAATGGAGAACACAACAATATTAATGAAATAACCATGGAATGCGGGTCGAGAAGCGGGTCTGTGTAGTTAAAAAAAAACCGTCAGTTGCGGGTCATTTATACGACCCATGCATCACTGGCTCACATACACATGCAATTGTTTTTCAGTTTTGTGAATAGACAATAGCTTTTTTGAGCTGCACTCCATATTTAACAGACGTAAGACGTCACTGGCATCAAATCATAATAGAAATGTCCATCTGTTTTCCTCATAATTAAGTGTTTTAATGTTTTGCGCTTTTTTTAACAGCAGTTTGTCATAATTTCTGAAGACGTCTGCCAGTGTCATGACCAGTCAAATATCATCAAATACAATGAAAAATGTTTCCAAAAATCCAATGACCTACAAGTCTACTGTTTTTCTGATTGCACTTTGGCATCACAAACACAAATTATAATTGTTTTTGCCCACATAGTTTTAGTTTTATATTAATTTTAAGGTTAACTACTCAGTTTATGATTAATTTAGTCTAATCAAATAATTGATTGATTTAATCTGAAATAGTAATGGGTCTTTTTGACTCCATATTGAAGGCTTTCCTCCTTGGCCTATGCCGTACGCTTCTACTTTTTATTAAACCCCTAGAGTAGAAAAGCAAAGTTATATTGAGTTAGAACCATTTCTGTCAAAACCAGCCCTATCTTCCAATAATAAAAAATCCTTCAAAACAAATCCTACATCCAGAAAGTGATCCAGACCACCCCCCAAAAATCTAATCATGGTTGCTTTTGTCATTCTGTGAAAATTTTGTTGAAATCTGTCGATAACATTTTTGAGATATTTTGCTAATGGGTTGAAAGACAAACTAACAAACTATGATGATTGCATAACCTCCGCTGGTAGAGGAAATAAACTAGGAAGTCTGTCCATTTGACTGTCTGAGGTTTATGTCCCTCCAATTTCTTAAAAATTGTTCACCTGATTCTCTTCAAATTTCACACATTCTCTATCACTACCAGAGGTGCACAGTATAGTTTGATGGCTGACTTAAAGTTTTGTGGGAAATAAAAAATTATATATATTGTTTCTACTACAGATGTTTCAATCTGATTCCTCTAAACCAGGGTGTCAAACTCATTTTAGATCAGGGGCCAAACCAGTAAAAAAACAAAAACAATATATAAATAACGTCAACTCCAAATTTTTCTCTCAGTTTTAGAGTGAAAAAAGTAAAATTGCATCATGAAAACAAAAAATATTAGGCTTTAGTTTATCATTTATACATATACATTCTAATTTACAGAAACACAAAATATTTAGTAATGGGTGGAATATTGTGAAAATTTTATTTACTGTACCAGTACTTCTTTTAAGACATTTACAATTTTTCACATTTGTTCTGATTATTGAGATATGTTTTGTGAAATTATACCTTGTTTTAGTGTCACTAAATGAAAAATATTTACATTTACAAAGAGGATTTAGTTTTTTTAACTTGTAAATATTTATAGGTTATGTCTGGATGACCATTAACTAAAATGATTTAGATCTTAGTGTAATTTTTGCATTTTATAAATTCATCCAAAGGGCCGGGTTGGACCCTTAGGCGGGCCGGATTTGGCCCCCGGGCCGCATGTTTGACACCTCTGCTCTAAACCTATTCAACTAATTATCTTCAAACTTCTTTGTGCCTTTCTCTCTTTTTTTTTTTTTTTTTTTTTGGCGTATCTTTCTTTGTGATTTTTTGGGGGGACATATTAAATATTCAGACTTAAAATTAATCCCTGGGTAGGTGACGTCTCAATGAGCAATAAGTTGGAAAAATAGCTTACTTTTTTACATGATTTTCTAAAAATTAGGGGTCATCTAAGCAGAGATGAGTATAGGAGTACCTGCAAATATGTATTGTTCTGTGCATACACATAAAATAACACTTACGTACTATTCGGGAATTGTGAGATTAGATGATGTTTGTTCTTTTTTTTTTTTTTAATGAACTTTCTTTATTGGAAGCGATTTCACAGGCATCAACACAACAGTGGAGTATGAAAAACACCTTCCAGTCTTTCCATTTTTTCTTTTCCATTATCCCTATATCCCTCCAACAATCCCACCCCACCCAAGGAAAGGATACTGAATACATAAGACACATACATCAGTTAAGGAAGATGTTTATTCTTTACTCAGGTTTTATACCTTTTTATTTAAAAGGTTACTACTATGCAGTACCGTTAAAAACCTAGTGAAACATTGCAGATATGCTTCTATTTAACATATCCCAAAATGTTAAATACCAGTGCAGTGACTCTATAATCACTAAGTTCAACCTTTCAAGGTAGCGAGCATTATTCCATAAACCAAGGCCTGTAATTCTGCAGTACACCTTTCACCTCACCATTGAAGCAGAGAATCAGAAACAGGTTCTGTCTGTCAATGAATGAAAGAAATTGTTAAAGACCGGTATGAAATTTTGATCTTGAGTGGCACATGAAGGATCCACAGACATTCTGCCCAAGTCGTTACAAATCTCCTTCAGTTATTTTCCATGACAGCTTCCAGAGTCCCTCCCATGTTTTATAAAGACCTGTTCACGATTCCTACAAATGCTCACATCGTCTCCTTTTTGACCTAAAATGTGTGTCAGGTCAAAGGCATGTTCCATTGTGACTACTGACACACTAAGTGCTTTGAATTATTTAAGACCAGGGAGTGATGTGGTAGCACCATATTTAAGGATCTGAGGCCTTTTGTAGACATGAAGCTTGTAAAGATGCTCCTCATGTTACAGGCTGATGGGTTTTACACTAATCCAAACAGATAGGGATCTGAGGGGTTTGTACATGGAGGCGTAGCTGTAGTTTATCACCTCACATTCATCAGCACCCGGCAATCTCTGATTGAAAATGCATGAAGTCTTAGATATTATGTACTTTTCAAAGTATAATAGAACAAAAAGCTTTCTCCCTGACTGATACCAAGTGCTATTGGCAGTGTTGTACCTGAACGAGTTCATTGAACAATCGTTCATGAACGGTATCATATCTTTGACGAACGTGAACGCTTCGTTCATTTTTGCTAAATGACCGGGAAGTTGTGAACGCGGTTATTCTGGCATTTATTGAACTGCGCTCTTATGTAGTTCATATTTCGTTCTCATCACGTTGTAATTATTGAGTCCTATAAGGTATAAAATGGGATCAAAACACAACATTATCATAGATGTCATTTTTGTATTATTCTGAACAAATGTCGGCAACATAATGTTGTGGAATAGCCAATGAGAAGCGTTTTGGGCAGAGCAGAGGGGCGGGGGGGAGTTAAATGTACAGAGTGTGACCAGCGACCGGAGCAGGTGTTGTCCCGTTCTTGGAAATAAACATTGAAAACAAACCTCACTGAAACCGCTCCTTGTGTTCTAAGAACCTGCAGAGGGAAGTTAACCCCGGGGTAAGGTACTTACTTCGGCCCTGGAGGGGGCATTTTCCCCAGATTTATGAAAAAGATCAGCTACGCTTCTGTCAGTCTGCCCCAGGACAACTGTGGATACATATGTAGTTCACCACCACCAGAGGGAGAATGTGAGAGTGAATGAATAATGGATCCACTGTGAGATTTGAGTATGCTTTCTATAGAAAAGCACTATATAAATCTAATCCATTATTATTCTGATTCTGATTATTCTGATTAATAATAATAATAATTATTATTATTAATTAATAATAATATTATTATTATGAACAACGTTCCGTACAGAAATACACAGGGTCTGTACCCAGGACTACCTTCTCAGAAGACTCTGGTACGGTGTTTTTGATTGGAACATTTGCATTCACAATGATAATATTAAGTGAACTTTGGGGTTCAACTCACCTGGATACACCCAGCATGAAAACGCCCTTAGATACCAATACATACAATGTAGTGTGAAATAGTCAGGTGAGTCTGTCGTTACTGTGCAGACCCAACTCTAGGTCCAGTTACAGAGCTGATCAGGAACTGCATAGATACTGTTAAGTATCAGAAAATGCCTCCTTATTCACAACTAAATGTAGACACTTAAGGAGTAATTCTGCTGGTAGCACGCTTGTATCAATATTGATGGTGTAACATAACATTACAGAGACACTTTGTTTCCTGTTCATTCACTTTGAGCTCATTGGAGGGTGTAAAATGTCAAGTAGTATTTGCCCTATAATGAATGAAGTCATCAGAATGGCATTTCATTAAACTGGGTTCTATAAAGTCGGCATTGTAAATCATATCATTCAGGACTTGAAGCCAAGGTATCAACACCGGTAATGATATTAAAAAAGTTTAGATATACCCAGCTCACGCCTCGATGAACATTTAAAGGGAGGCTGCAGTGACTGACGGCGTAGACGGGGATGCATTACAGTTGGAAATTTAAATAAATCACAGCAAACCGAGTTTATATGTAGAGGCAGCAAAAGATGGTTTATCTTCTGTGCCAGATGACACTAATGCAGTGTGTTTGTTGGTGTCTGTGAGACTGTACAGCAGCATCTGATGTCGGCACACAGCTGTGAGCCCGTCACACCTGGGTCTCACTGCCACACTGCAGCTCTGAGTGCACCACAAGTGAACATGAGAGCAAAACAGCCTGGGGTGAAACATCACCTCAGCACAGCTCAGCAACAGAGAGCAGGAATTAATTTTCATTTTTAACCCAGTACTTTTATCCAGGCACACTTTCTGCTGTTTTTAACTTCTCTAGAATGTGCTGAAAGTAGTAAAACATTTCAACTCTTAAGTAATGACATTCACACCAGTCATTAAGACCAGCCTTGTTGTAATATTTAAGCGTATTCCCATATTCATTTTCAACAAAACAGTATTCTCATGAGTTGCCAAGGTCAAGGAAGTATTTGTTTTGTTTCCAGTGATTTCTTGAAGCTGTTATGCTTTAAAACATTTCTCTGCAATGTTAAACTTCAAGTCAGGATATTATCAAAGCAACTCAGGTATGGCATGAAAAATGGATTTAAAAAAGACTAAACACAGCACAACAAAGTGGGGAAAGTCAATTAATATGATGAATGACTAAATATATACAAGCCTTAAATAAAAGCCAAAACATTTAGGATGCCACTTCTATTTCATACATCAAGAACTGAGCAATAATGAGCATCCAGGTACAAAGCTACCATCTTGAGCCTGCGGTGAACGAGCCAGAGTGTGATTAATTGAGTTTGTCACTCCGCCTTGTTCCCTCTGTGCTCTGAAGAGCTGCTCTGAAGTGATGACAGTCTATCCATTAAAACAAGTTTTCTAAATGGCAATAATTTCCTCAAAGAAGCATCTGCTTTGGTGTCACATAATGGCAGCAATAATGAGATTCTACTTCAACAGAAATTTCTGTTGCCGGGGAGATGTACAGACAGAGCAGCTTTTTAATCGCATAATCTAAACGTTAATGCTTGTGATATGACTCCTACAGTAATTTGTGTCATAAAGCTTTTAAGGTTTTTTTTTACATTCTAGATGTGCAGCTCAGTCATTAATGTTCACACCACATATTCATTTTAAGACAAATTTAAACTCCTACATTAAATGTATGTTACGTAATACTTAACATGAGCTGAATTTATATACTGTTATCATTTATTTTCCATTATCTTGCCAAGTAGTAGTTTTTTTTAACATCTTAATTGATCTTAAATAATGCCATGTAACACTCCTGAAATTCTAAAATTATACCACAGATCCAGAGTTGGCACAGAATTATCCACAGTTTCAAGTAGGTGAAATGAAATGAAATCATCAAACTAAATTATTGTCACCAAAAGCTCTTTTGTTGCTCTCATTGGAGCGAAATGAATGAACATTAATGTTTTTCTTGCTTGATCACAGATGTATAAATAAAAACAACACATTCCCAGTGCTGAAACTGTGAAATATGGCAGTACTCCAGCACAGAAACAGACAATTGGCTGACATCAACAATAATTTGTCATCATGAAATCATGACAAATAAAGAAAAAGGATTTTTTTGGCCAGATTTAATGTGCTAACACAAAATGTATTATTAAATTGATGTGTCAGAGATGTTTACATTTAAGCACTAGTCATTCTGTAATGAAAGCTGCGCAGTGTCATCTGTGGTTAAGGCGGACAAATCAGAAAATATGGTTTTAAGCTCACAATTTTGACATTGACATATCAATGGAGACTTCTATCATTCAAAAATATTAGTCCAACTTTATGATCAACAAAGCACAACAGATATAAAGTATTTTACTGTTATCTGTAGTGATTTATGTCCACACATCAAGGTCATGTATTCAGTTTAATTTGGTCATCAGCCTATTTTGTTTAGGTATAAAAATATGCTAAAATGTAAACAATAATGATATCTCAACCTATGTTGCCTTAATTTCCTCTTAGAATAGTTCAAATCTCAAGGTAAAAGTAAAATTTTAATACTCAGATGTTTAATTGAATGACATATCATCCCATAGTGTTGGAGTTGTCGTTGTCTGCAGGTGCACGCAGCTTCAACCGCACTCCCTGTAGCGGCTAAAACTGTCCCACACATGGAACAGTTAAACCAGCAGGCACTAAGATGAGTTTTGCTGCATCAGTGAGTGGCACAGGTGCCTTCTTGTGGGAGAGAGGAACATTGGCTGAGGATATCAGCCATCATTTAATCAGCCTGCCACAGCATCTGCTCTCAGGTTTTTAAATAGATCATGTAATGAGGTGAAGAGCACTTTTATTTTCATGCCATCTATTCACAGCAGGCTATGATTACAAGTCACACATATGGATTAGAGGTGTATGCAGAAAGCATCGGGGAATGTGTGATGAAGGTCGTGATCTGTACAGTAAAGAGGTAGAGGCGAGTAAATGTATATAAAACAGATGGTAGATTAAATAAATGAATGAATGAAATGAAAGAAGTGGGATGTAAATGTAAAAAAAGCAGTTAATTCTAGTTGGACTTAATCACTTAAGTCTTTAAAATTCCAAGTACATCAAAAATTTACAAATGAAATGAAACAGTTTAAAGAAGTGTATGACTTTCATCCCTAATTTTTCCAAGTCTTAGGGCTAATACACCTGAATAACTTCAAAGTGTACTCCATTACAAACTAACTGTTAAGATACCAAACAGATACTATATGTCACTCAAGCCTTTTCACAAATGTTATTGTGAAGTGCATTGTGCAGCTGCAGCAGCAACAAAACACAGAAAGTGTTCCATTGCTTCTTCTGCTGCAGCTGCGTGGAGTGCCAAAAGAAGGCCTGAGTGGCAGTTTGGTACGCACAGAAACAATGAAATGTAAAGATAGAAAAACTTATGGATTAGTGATAAAGAGGTTATCACCCAGGTTCTACAAATATGGAGAAAAATTAGTGACGAAAGTCATTTAAAGACAGGTTAAGAAAGTACAATGTGAAACACTGTTAAAGGTGGAATAGAATAGAATAGAATAGAATAGAATAGAATAGAATAGAATAGAATAGAATAGAATAGAATAGAATAGAATTTCTTTATTGCTGTTGCAACACAGTGAAATTTGGATTTATCTTTCAGCAATTTGATAATGTACAATATGATAATGCTGTTAATGTCTTATATATTTGTACCTTTGAGTTTCAGTTGAATACTATGATATGACTTCCCCAGACAAATAATGTCCATTACAAATAGAACAGGTGCTGTAAGTCAGACATGATAGAGTTGTGCCTCCAGGGTTTTTCACAGCTGTTGGTACAGAATCAGTCTGCTGCTGAAGACACTAGATCGATAACCACTGTCAAAAATCTTAGAGCCAAAGAAATAATTTCTTTCAACACCATTTCCTTACTGATATACTTCAAAATACACACACACACACACACACACACCTCTGAGTAAAAGTTATAACCCTTGTCCTTGCAGCAAAAACTCTAAGCTTTAACTTCGTGGAATATAGAGGTGTTTCAACTTGGTTTTCTTATTTGTGGAGCACTGTTATAAAAGAGATGCCTCAAAGTTGGAAGAGTCACAGCAAGATAAAACCACTTTCTTTTCCAAACACAATTACTGTTGCAAGGGACAGATTCTCTTTTTGGACAAAGATGAAGGGGTGGAACAGATGCTGCAGAGCTCAGATATTCTGTCCTTCTGGCATTAATTAACTTTGACTGCTGGAATTTAACTCAAACACAGAAACTGCTGGTTCTCTGACGTGAGAAAATCCATGAATCCATGTTTTAGCAAACCTGGAATTTGTGGTGTTCTTCAAAAATAGTGGAAAAAACTTTCAGAATGGTAGCTTTGAAAGAGTAATTTAAAAGATGCATGTTTTGCATGTAATACATTTGGTTAACACTGGTGCCTCACAGACAGAAGGACGCTGGTTCTATTCCCACACCAGACCTTTCTGTGTGGAGTTTACATGTTCTCTCCGTGTCTGCGTGGGTTTTCTCCAGGTACTCCAGTTTCCTCCCACCATCCAAACACATGCACTGATAGGTTCATTAGTTAATCTAAATTGTCCATAGGTGTGAATGTGACAGTGATTGTTTGTCTATATATGTTCAGCCCTGAGATGAACTGGAGACTCATACAGGGTGTACCCCGCCTTCACCCATTGTAGCTGGATTAACCCCCCAGTGACCCCAGTGACCCTAGTGAGGATAAAGTGGGTTCAGATAATGAAACAAAATGAGAGGTCGGTCACATGGCCATTTTATCATTGTCATGATGATGATGATGATCATGAAAAGCCACTGATTTTGGAGACAACCATAGCAGCCACCAGTCGTTGAATACTTAACCTTTTACAGTAGGGGTTCCCAAGATTTTAAACTTGCACCCCTCTTTGCCTATTGTAGCTGGATTAGGCCCCCAGTGACCCTAATGAGGATAAAGCGGGTTTAGATGACGAGACAAGACATTTTTTCGAAAGCAGATTTGAAAATATTTGGAAATATGAGTAAAATACAGCTCAAATCTGATGTAATCCCACATGTGAACGTGGCCATGGGGACTATGTCAGCCCAGGAGACCAAGTGTAATGTGTCTGAGAAATGTTGAGTGTGATTTATGAGGTCCTTCACCAGTCTGTGCCTTCAGAGAATCAGGTGTCAAGGATAGTGCACATTATGAGAACAGGCACATCATCAGTGATACTGTTATATCACACACTTCATCTTAGTGACTGTGGTTCTATTTCTACACACATGTAGAAAAAAAGATTATCCTATGATCTGAAGATACTCAGGACAGATCACTGAGATATCACACTTTTTTTTTCCCCTTTGAACATTGTTATGCGTAAAAGCCTCCAGAAAAGGCAATGGAAACATTACATAAAAACGCACATCATTAAGTGCACTTTATTTGCCGTGTGTGGACTGCAGCCTGGTTTACTCAAAGTGTGTCTGCTGGAGTAGTGCCAGTGTCAAAATTGTCCACACTCCTCCTATTTGGTGTTATCATGTGGTTTAGATTCACTTATACTATATTTAGAATTATAGCAGGATATAGCTGCATAACAGTGAGACTCCCAAGTGTTTGTCTGAGCGAATTTGTTAATGGCTGAGTATAATAGTGTGAGTATGCTTGTGTTCATGTATTTGCACCTGCTGAAATCTCAGAAACAAGAGGTAGGGAGCCAGAGAAAATCTATCAAAACCATTTAACCGCATATAATAGTCTCTCCTGACTGCTCGCTGGATCTCACATTGAGTTGATCTTAACATTGTTGTTACTGTTTCTCATTTGCTTTTTTTTTTTTTTTTTCCCAGGGATATTAGCTCACCAGCTCAAAGCGGTCGCACATATAGAGCACAGACACTTCTGCCTCGTGCATGAATTCAACCTCTATTTTAAAGGTTAAATGTGTTCTGCGTAGGATATTCTATGAAAGCATAGTGATGTTAAAAGAAAGGGCAAACATTCATGGTAATGTGGTCTGTGAGTTTTATCTGATACATTCTCCACCATAGTTTTTTTTTGTATTATTATTATTATTATTATTATTCCTTTGATGCTTTTCATTTAGAAGTTAGCTTTTATTAATACTGCACCATGTAAAGATTCACTCTTAAACTCTCAAAGACCTAAACAGCCACCGGTGACCAAAAAGCAACTACTGCTTTAAAATATTTAATAACTGTTGAACAACTAATCCTATAAATGCATTTAAATAATTCAGGTAAAATGCAGCTTCTCAGCTTTTCAGCAGCATTTCTTTTTATTTTGGACATTCAGAGATTTAGTAGTTAACGTAAAAATACCAACATCATATCTTTGAAGCTCAACTGATATAGGGTTTGTGAGGCTGATACCAATATTGGGGAATTTTAAAAAATGCTGATATACGTATTAATCAATAACCAGTATGTGAAATAAAAACAGTGACATACACTGATATAATAGTCTTATATTAGATGATGGTGATGATAGTTGCATCTTTGTTCAAGATTCAAGATTGTTTATTTGTCCTGCAGGAAATGTGTCTTTAATAATAATGGATTAGATTTCTATAGCGCTTTTCAAGGCACCCAAAGCGCTTTACATAACACATAAAACAAAGACACAATAGATACATACTTTTGTTTATCTAATGCAGCTTTAAAACACTGTACAATGGTCTTCTATTAGACTAGTATGTGCATAGGCGTGCGCAGATAGACGCTAGGTGGTGCGTCATTGATAAAGGGTGCCTCTACGCCCTTTATCAATGAAAGTGCCCTTTGGAAGGTTTGTTGTTGTTTTTTTTTAATGATGATAATGATGATGATGATGCTTAATATTATTAACACTGTAGTGGGGCCAATGTTGAAATGATCTTTTAGAAAAGCTGCAGGACTAAAAACTACTGAAAAAAATGCCTTGAAATGGGCCACGTCCTCACACACTTCCAACCTCTATCTCTCTTCTTTTGTCACGTGAACTTGCGCGCAGTTCATCCAATGAGATGCGCTGCAGCAGGTTAAAAATTCACTTTTGTAGAATGTTACAAATAAATATCAAATTGCATTCAACATGTGCGTGTAATGTTTTTTCTTTTGATCTCACACTATAATAACATGTTCCACATGCACAAAAAAGCCCCCCCCCCCTTTTTTTTTTTTTGAGCACTTGACCCTCAAAATGCCTGTGCGCACCACTGAGTATGTACTGTAGATGTGGTAGTTTTGCCCCCCTCCTCCTACCCCCACCCCCATTCATTGGTCTTCACTGTACTGAAGAAGAATCAAAAATGAATCAAACTTAAGACCCTTGTTCCGAAAATGTACCGAACTGTAATTATTCTGTACCATTACCCCCCTATAATATAATCATGTACCTGAACTCTACAACTGAACCAAATCCAGTAGCAGTCGACTCTGAAACCAACAAAGATGCAGCTGCAAGGGGGAAAAAAAATTAAGCCAAATGGGTGAGAAAAGATCAGTGGAAATTCAGCAATACTTTATCAGGCCAACAGATGCTCTGCTCATATCTATGTTTATTACAGTGGCAGCAATTGGTCCGTTCTCAGATTGTCACTGCATCAAGAAAAGCAACTTTTGTACTGAATACTTAGCAGATTAAAATTTTCAACAAGTGATAATATAATATGATTACGTGTTTTATTTCTCATTAACCTCTGACAGTTATGTTGTCATGTCTGTAGTAGAAGTTTAATAAATAACAAAATACATTGACATTCTTTTCCACTTATCGTAAATTATAAATGTCATACTGTCCTAACTGATTATTTAACTGTGAATAAGTCGATAAGTGATTCTTTTAAAGGGGTCTATTAGCTGAGATGCCCCTGAGAAATACCTTCAAATATTGGATTCATGGAGAGACGCTTCTACAACAGATTACTACTTGAAATCCCTTGTAAAGCCAGGAAATAAATACTGTATAACCAGGGGTAGACAGATTAGTCGAATAATAAAGAAATATACCCTTTTTCAGTGTAGAATTAATTCGTCGAAGAGTAGATATTCTTCATTTTTTTCAATTAAAGTTGAGTGGCTTCAGCTCAGTGGAGATTATTTTCGGAGGTTTCTGTCGGACAGAGGCTCAGTAGTGTTCACATTATTCCAGTCTATTACTCCTGCAGTTCACGCCTCTGTTAACTTCTCTCCTGGCTGATTCAAACCAACAGTCCTTTCAACCATCAAATCCCAAATCACAGGTTAGTTTACTTCAGTCAAACAACCCCACTCACTGAGTCCATCTGTCTCGCTCATTGCCATCAGACTGTGCGCCTTGTTGGGGTCAAAGCTAAATTGATATTCCGGAGCACAAACAAGAATTCAGGTCCGCCTCTGTAGTTTGGAGCTTTGAGGTATTATAGTGATTATGATCGTTAACCAGCTTTTTCAATTCTGAGGTTAGTTGAATTTAGAGGTGGGTATTTCCAGCAGAAATATTAGAGTTAGAGGCAAAACAATTCTACATAAAACTTTTTGATAGCTTGTAATATGTTTTGTTTTTCATGTTTCTCTTGTTTGAACAGAAGCATATAATCTCTAAGGATTTGCAGTTTCCTGGTAGTGTTTTCCTTTCTTGTTTAATGCTTTAAAGCTTCAGTAGGCTGACAACAGGGGGAAAAAATGCCTGAATTGAAAAGTATGAACCCTCCTGCAGATCTTCCTCCATGTTCTGAGCACAAACTGTATCAGAGCTGCACGATGAATGGAATCACAGTCAGAGCATCAGCCTGTACAATTACAAAGTCAAAAAGGGCTGCAAGATAAACTCCGCTGTGTAAATATTGTTATTGTGGCTTCAGGACAGTAAGTGTTGAAATACTGTGTAGAAAATGACTTGAAATTTGCTTCTTTTTTTTAATGTCTTTTTTCTTTAGATTGGGTCTAAATCTTAGATCTGGGTGGTGCAGTGCTTAACATCCGTGCCTCACAGCAAGAAGGTCCTGGGTTCGATTCCCACACCAGACCTTTCTGTGTGGAGTTTGCATGTTCTCTCCGTATCTGTGTTGGTTTCCTCCAGGTACTCCGGTTTGCTCCCACCATCCAAACACATGCGCTGATTGTGACGACCTGTTCCTCTCCAGTTTCACCTGGCCTGCACCATGCAGCTGCGAGTCATTGCTGATCTGCAGCTGTTTAAGCAGTGAAGGCTGGAGCGGGACCATTTCACTATTGTCACCTCCATAACCCGTCCATGTGTTTTTCAGATCTCAGCTTAGCTGAGCAGAAAGACATTTTACATCTTTGCAGCAGTTGGTTTTCACTGCTGTCCGTCTGTAGTTTTTGCATACACCTCTCTCTGAAAAGATTAGCGATTAGCCACATTCCTCCATCTTGAGCTAGATTTTCTACAGCCTGAAAATGCAGCTAAGACAAAGTTGAGAAGTTTATTTTCTCCTGCAGCAACTTCACATCACCATATAATTTATATATATATATATATATATATATATATATATATATATATGAAGAAGGGTCAAAAGGCTTTTTACACTCAAACTCTAATCACATCATCCTCATAGCACATTCTGTCTGCTCAAGAAAACTAGTACTAGAAATATATAATGAGTGATGTATGACGCTGTGGTAGTGTCTCTAATATTTTGGATGAAGTGATGTCATGCTAATCGTTGTACGTTTTTCCGTAGTTCTTTATTTAAGGATCCCAGTTAGTGTCTCCTTAGACACTATTATACCTGGGCTCCATATTGAGCTACAGTAGTTTGTGAATAGTCTCTGAAACTGCTAAGAAGCCAAATTGCAAACCACATAAAAGCATGGATCACCGGAGTGACATTGCAAATGGTAATGAACGGTTCATTACTGCCTTTTGTTAACGATGTTGCTTAGTGCCAGTGTCTAATCAGGGGCTAAATGACAAGCTCTCACAGTGGCCAGTCCTTGAAACAGGACAGACACCTTTGGCCTCTGGGAAAACACTTCTTACTAGCTGGTTCAGCATTTCCAGAGGACAAAGGCCACAAGACCCTTCATATCTTCAGAGACAATGCAGAGGTGGCAGTTTGCCTCGTCCCTTTATCCTTCAAAGTAGATTAGTTGAAAGAAAAAGCACCTGGCGGACATAGATAATAAGAAAGTGTTGAACTGGACAGAAAATGTTTCCTTTGCCGAAAACACTTTAAAAGAACTCCCATTTTGTGTCTATATAAATGTCATTAAGGCAAAGATAAAAAGAAACTCAGGAAAACAAAGGGCCATTGATTCAATTCTACTGAACTGTTTTCTCATTTAGCATCCCAAACTCAAAGCTTAGCGTTTTCTGGCAGATTGTCAACTGGATTAATGAGCGTCTAAATTGGCAAAGACTGGCTGTGGTTGCATCAGTGGTTATGTGACCAACATTACGGGCTATGTCTTCTAATTTTCACATCCTTCCTGTCTATTTCAATATGTCACTGGCCGCGTTTGTTTGTCAGTCAGTGTCATGTGATGAACTTGAATGTGTGTGTTTTAGGCTTTATGTTCCCATTGCATCTCACTGTGAGCCACAGGCTACTACATATTAGCATGAACATCACGGCGTAAACCACAGTGTAGTCACAGTCAGTGTACTCACATATGCTCACAGTGCACTTATTTGACAGTAGTTTGACAACCTCTGAGAACATGCCAAATTCAATTATGTATAGAGTATACTGCTGGCCTAAAGCAACACAATCCTCTACTGATCACAAATCAAATCTAATTTTTCTTCCAGAAGGCAGCGACCCAAGTTTGAAGTCTGACTGCATGCTGAAAGATAGACCCTTGTCGCACTTTTTTTTTGCTCCAATAAACATTCAGGATGGACTTTTTAAATCCCTTATTAAAGTGTTTGAGTCGACCACTGCTCTGGTCTGTGCTATCAAAGTTCTGTGGTGTCCTGCTGGTGTTCATTAAGGACACAGTGTGACCATTTCTCTCCTGGTTTCTGTCTGTCTCTGCAGTCAAAGCCCATCATGCATTTATAGAAAATTATAGAAAATGAGGATAAATGAGAGATTTGTACCCATTTCACTTACGGATGAGGTTTAGTGTCATGGGACTGATGCCAGGCTCTACACTGACAGATTGGCAGGCCTGGAGGCATGTGTAAGTGTGTTATGGTTCAGGGTTGTCCGATTGTCAAATCATCAAATGCATAAAAGCTTAGATGTGGATGTAACGCTATTACGTGGCCTTTCTGCTGGTCCACATGTCTGATAAGATTTACTTGAAGGACTGTAATTCATTCCTTTATTTCAGCCTTAATTTAAAGCTTGAAGATACTTTGATGGTATTCCAACCTTTTTGAAGCTGCCAAAAGCACAAGTAAATCAGATTAAGTTTGTAAAAATGATAAGTACAATGATAAACAGTTGCAGGAGTAGTTTAAGAAAAAGCAAAAAATAAAAAATAAATACTCTACATACAGGGTGTACATCCTGCAATAGTGTTAATTGTCATGTATATACCAAGTAGGGCCACAACAACAAATTGGATAAATCAATCCAAATCAATTCTGAATTATTATACACAAGGTTGGATTTATAGATCACACTCATTATTTGTTTATTTGTTCAAAACTATAAAAAATCCATGATCTTGTAAAATATTATACATCATTATTATTATTCAGAGCATTAAACAAACTACTACCAAGTGATGTACAAAACTTGTTTATAATTTGGGACAATACTCATAATGTTAGAGGTTTTTGTGGGATTTCATATGACCCACATTTCAAACCATGTGTAAATGTTTGTATGTGGAATAACATTTTGGAACAGTCTGGACATTCAAGTCAAGCAAAATATAGCAAAAATATCCACAGATTTAAACTCTTCTATAAACATATGGTCTGGACACAGTATGAAGCAGAGCTGGCGGGGGGTGGGGGTGTGGGGGGTCTGATCTTAGAGTAATTTTCTACTAATGTTAATGTGTCCTTGTTGTTCTGGCCCAGTTAGTATGTGTTGTCCTTTTGGTTTTGTTCTTACCATCACTGGTAATTGCTGTTCTTCACCATTAGTGGTATTGTAGTTTTATTCTTACCATTGTTGATATGTAATTATGATAATGTAAGTTAACTGTTAACTGTTACCTGTGGTAATACCACCAGGAATTTACTTTGTTTCTATTTTTCACACGAATTTTGATTCCATAATGTAAATACTACTAAATTGTCTTAGACTTATTTTGTTCATTTATTCTGGCCTGAAGTTGAAGGTGAGTTGTGAATATTTAAAACATTAAAATGTTAAAATATTCCCGGGTTTGGGATTAAATAACTTTTTGTTCTTCACACTCCTTTTTGAATGTAAATTAATGATTTGGAAATGTCTTTTTGACTGCATGTATTCTGTGAATGCTTGAAATAAACAAATTAAATCAAGATTTGGCAACACCTTCGGCAGTAGATCTGTTGGGTCTTGAGCATATTAGTACTGAGCCACGGCCACATGCTGTGTAGTGTAAGAGGAAAACATCTATAGCAGCATGGCTGAGGCTTGAGATACCAAGGCAGATTTTGAAAGCTAAATTTAGATTATGTTCCCGGCAGCCATATTTAGCCAAGTAGTGTGCTGTTTATGGAACAAAACTTGAATATGGATTAAAAACAAAGGCCAAAATCACACACATCAAGTGTATGTTATCAAAAGCAGTAGCTAATCAAATGTAATCAGTTGTATTAAGGTTTGACCGTGGATGATGAAATCTGAAAAATAGTGTAATATCAGGATTTCTAAATACAGATGACTATAACCAGGTGAGTTTTCTTGTTTTTTGTTTTTATTTCAGTGTGTTGCATTCAGTGTCACAATGGTGGAAAACAGAGCCATCCTCATTCTCATATCACAGGGAAAAGGATCCTCACCGTCCTTCATGCATGTTGAAAAAAAGTACACAGTCCCTCATGCATGTTGTACCCTGGCTATTAATGCACCATATGGAAGAATAGCATCCTTGAAAAGTGTTCTACACCCACGTGTTGAGTTTACATCACTGCCGATCACAGTTGGAGCCATTATAATCTACAGCTACTGCAGAATGACTCAACCTAAGACGGAATATACAGTAGTTGTTGCTGATTGCAAAATCATATATTATATATATTATATCTTTACTGTGGGCCTCATATTGGATTCATAAATCTACATGGCTTTCCTGATTTACAGTAATTTGCTAAAATGTTACTTTGGTCATTTTAATCCATAAAGACCTGAACATCCATCACTGACCAAAACCAGCTACTAATACAAATTACAAACTTCCTGCTCCAATAAAGGAGCAGGAAGCAGGAATAAAGTGTATTGTTTGCATGTAAAAAATAAAAATAAAACAACAAAAAGCAAAACATAACATTCACTTTAAACCCCACACACATTTAGCAATTAAAGGAAAGGATATATATATATATATATATATATATATATATATATATATAAACATAAAAATAAAAAATCATCTGACATGATTCTAATGGTTAACAAAGAAAAACAATTGAACCCATGAAAACCCACATATCCATCACAGACCCAAATCATCTACACTGATCTGAAATCTTTAATACCTCTTGAGGCATTAACACTATCAATAACGTATAAATATCTGTCATAAAATGCAGTTTGTCATCTTCTCATGGTCATTTAGATGTTCAGAGCCTCCATAGTGAACTTGGAAACACTGTCATCTTCTACAACATTGATTCATCAATAATGGAATTGGATCAGTGACAGTGAATTGAGACACTTGGTTTATGTTTATGTTTATATTACACATGAACACATCACTTTTTCTTCCGTTTTCTCCACTTTTGATATAACCCTCAACTTTAATATGAGCTTTTATGAACATCTACATCACAGATTAATGAACTCTGGTCCAGATCCAGACTGGGAGATGGTTCTGTCCGGCCACCGCTTGGAAACATAAGTTTGTTGATGGTCACAGAGTTACATGCAACAAATAAAATACAGTGCAAATTCTCTGTGCTAAATCACATCCCCAGATTTCAATTCCCCCAGAACTCAAATGAAAATGAAGTAAAAAAAATTCTGTGTTTTCATTTGTCGGTGTGATCTGTGCATGACTATAGTGGGCTGAGAGTTTTTTATTTATTTTTTTAATGAATTTTTTTATTATTATACTCCTGACAAACTTAAAGCATCAGACTGGAATTATAGGGATTTTATTTGTAACACTGCAAATATTATTTTATTTCTTTTTTATTTGTTAATATTTTAAAATTTTATTAGGTTTTGCCCAAAATTAATGTCACAGCAGTAGCTCATAGAGTAAACATGAAAAAAAAAAAAAAAAAGGACTGTCATCAAACATTTGGTCCATATGTTTGCAATGCATAACTTATTATTTTGGATAAATAATTTAACTACATATACTTCTGTAATTGTCATATCAGTGTCAAAGTTTCATTTTCTAGTGATAAGAATTGCTACCCCTTTCTACCTTTACTTGAAACATGCTAAGTATTCATTCATATGGAAATTGTGTTGTAGGGAGTTCATCTATAGATATATTTATTAGATGTGTTCCTGTATTAAGATAGTGTCTGCTTTTAAAATTAAAATGTTTAGTCTTTTTACTTTGGTACCAGCTTCATGCACATTCCAAGACATATAAAACACATTCAATCTTTAAGTTCTTCAAGTGGAAGTTTTACTAAGCAGTTATGTTGATGTACATAAACCAATATAGCTACACTTATAATAAGTATTTATCACATACACTGATAACAACAACTAACTAGTACTTCTGTCATTTGTTTTCTCATGGAGTTCATTAAAGTATAGAAAGATTCAGCACATTTGAAGTCTGAGGCAGATCATTCCTAAAAACAAAGACCAATTGTAGACCAGTGTTATTCATGCCGTTGTGTGAATCTCTCCCAGATTCTCAGTGTGACCCAGTTTACTATTGGACTGTGGCCTGTTGACCTGCCCTGTTAGATAAGACCGTCTCTTGCGTCAACCTGGTCCATGCAGTCTGCCTACTCTTCCTTTCAATCCCTCGGTGGTATTTCACATCTCCTGCCAACTCTCTACCCACCTCCTCTGCTGTGCCCTTACCTGATTTGTCTTCCCACCATCTCATTTCTACTAAATATTTCTCATCTTCCCTCCATTTTCTAAATAAAGCTGTTCCCAAACCTTGTCTTCCAAGGATGTGGTTATAGTAAATCTGACTTGTGTATTCTAGCCAGCAGCGTTGTGGTTAAACTTACATCAGTGTTTGATTGGTTTATTTCCGAAGTCGCAAACAAACAAGGAAAGCCTACATAGTAAATGTTTTATTTTCTTTTTCAGTTGGAGTTTATCTTGATCCTGTTAAATCAGTTTGCAACACAGAAAGTCAGCTGTGTGCCTTGCTGTGTTTGTCAATTTTAAATTGTGGAGAAAAAATGCAATGGTGTGGAAAGGTAGCATCTGTTTTATGCCACAGACAGATTGAATTGGGTATAGAAAATTCAATTCATCACCTGCGCAGAATTGTGCATGGTCGACAGCTTGAAATGTTACTCTTGGTGATATATTCAGATTTTACAAACTGCCCTTAACACATATCTCAAGGAAGACAGCGCAGAGTGTTTGTATTGACTGTAGCAGAATACACATTACACACAAAAATACTGCAAATGTTTGTAAGGGTATTTTTGGTTAAAATTTTTATTGCAGCTATGTAACAAACTGGCAACCCTTTTCGGGCATATGGTGCTGGGATAGGCTCTAGCACCCATGAGGAATAAATGGTTCAGAAAATAAATGGATGGATGGATGGATGTATGGATGGATGGACGGATGGACGGATGGATGGGTGGATGGATGGATGGGTGGGTGGGTGGATGGATGGATGGATGGATGGATGGATGGATGGATGGATGGATGGATGGATGGATGGATGGATGGATGGATGGATGGATGGGTGGATGGGTGGGTGTGTGGATGGGTGGATGGGTGGATGGGTGGATGGGTGGATGGGTGGATGGATGGGTGGATGAATGGGTGGATGAATGGGTGGATGGATGGGTGGATGGATGGGTGGATGGGTGGATGGGTGGATGGATGGATGGATGATGGATGGATGGATGGATGGATGGATGGATGGATGGATGGATGGATGGATGGATGGATGGATGGATGGATGGATGGATGGATGGATGGATGGATGGGTGGATGTGTGGATGGATGGGTGGATGGGTGGATGGGTGGATGGGTGGATGGGTGGATGGGTGGATGGATGGATGGATGGATGGATGGATGGATGGATGGATGGATGGATGGATGGATGGATGGATGGATGGATGGTTTTAAAGTTTTTCACCATTTGTTGCTACTGTATGTTTAGGGCTGTTACAAAAATGAAATTTTTTGCTGATGCAAATTGCCATACAAGCAATTGTCAATAATGATTTGATTGCATTTTTTTGTATTCTATTAAATTTTTATATTAGCATTTTTTAAGCCATGGTTTATTCAAACACATTCAACACACCTAATAGAGGAGGAGACATTTAATGGCACTGGCATTTGGAACACAAAGAGCTGCAATCAAGTCTGAAATAGTGTAAATATAGAAATAATGATGGAAATGTGGCGTTTCTGTCAGATGCTTTTATACAATACATCTCACTGGAGACAATTGTCACAAATATTGAATATAAATCAGTTTAATTCAGGCCAATTATGTAATAATTGTGACAGATATACAACAACCAGTTTGTGCGGTGACTCAGACTTTTTTGTACTATGAGCAATTTAAGAGAGCGGAGACATGACAAACAGCTCAGGAGACACAGGGAAGTATACGCAACCAAAGTTTCCAGGTCTGGGACTCTATCCCGGATGACAGTTGATTATCATTAATTGCTTGACTGGTCACAGTTCGAGAATATTTACTCTCCATTTTAAGAGGAGAGGGTTAGATAAAAGCAAATGAAGAACAGCACAGTTCATAAGTTCCAACTACTCCAGTTTACAACAGCTTTGGTTTGCAGGCACATTAACAGATTACCATTGAAATTAATTGATTTTGACACATGAAAGCTATTGTAAAAGTAGCATTACAACTCAACTGCCAGTTTGAAGAAGCAAATTAAAACCAATGTGATTTCCGTCAGGGCACAGAGTTGTTTTTCCTGTTGTTGTATTCAACTTTAAGTCTGTACAGATGAATGACTCCTTCAACAAAACAAGCAATTGCTCATACATTTTGTATTACAGTCATTTCTGCTATGTCAAACACTAAAAGCCCTTCCTTTGATTATTGTGTTAGGCAATGACTCAGTGGTGAGAAGTTATAGTTCACGCCAAAATACAGCAAGTATAGTCACAGGGATACAGAAACGATGACCTAGTGTATGGGTATAAAATGTCTAAGGCTATTATGTTTTATTAAAACTACATCCACAGGCAATGCTTCATCTCAGAGTTTAGAACTGGGTGGCAACCGCTGCAAATCAAAAACAAGGCTTGGGTCATTTTTTCCGTAGGGTCACTCCGAGGCGGTGGGTGTCTCCTCTAAACTGGACAAACACACCCTGAAAGTAAGCAGGCGGTGTGTGAAACAAATGATACTGACTGAACTGTTCCGGTCATGTGTAACAAATCACATTCCCATATGGGTTTAGAGAAGTCACAGCACAGATGTGCCTCGTGATTATTGTCCGGCTCATAACACGCACATTCATCATCGTAATAATTACAGATGAACGGAGCTTTTAATGGAATTTAATTTAAAGAATTTAATGGAAAAATGACCATAATGTTGCAGATTATAACGCTATGCCGGAAACATGCAGTGTCAACATTTGAAAAAGAAAAACTATTTTAATAATCATTTTAAGTCCTAAATGTCAAGTGAGGAGATTTTCTCTGCCTTGTAATTATCTCCACGATAGTCAGCTAGGTACAGTACTTTCAGTGAATTATAGTTAAATTTCCAGCAATATCTTTAAGAAATGTCTTCTAAGCTGCTATTGACTTACATGACACCACATTTTAAAGTGTTTCATTAGATTTTCTTTCAACCTTGCATATAAAATTGCATGGGCAGTTGCTCTGTTTCAGTTTACATCTAGTGACTAATGGTGATTTAACAACATTTCACAGCTTCCACACATAATCCGCTTGTTTGTATACCAGTAAGTCAAACACTATCTATATCTCCTACAACATAGTACAGAAGAACTACATTAAATGGCAAGTGCTATGAGAAGAAAACACCTTAACAAATGTATACCAAAACACTGTGATAAATGGAGACGATGTTGTGGAATTACTGTATGTGGTGAGGTTTATGCAAAGCAATTGATTTGTCAGTTTGGTATCAACCATATCAACTGTCGTTAGGGCTCTAACAACAAACCAACAGATAATAGGTAGTGTCCAAAATAATTACAAACGTTAAAGAATGTGCAAGACACTTTGACAGCGTAAACATCTCATAACAATTCAGTTGTGATGACAACAGGCAATGACATTAGAGTCAAGAAGCTGGAAGTTACATGATGATACAGTTCATTATATTATGAAGTTTGCCAATATTGTTATATATACTTCCTCTGTTTTTAGTATTAGTCAGCTGCTGATGTGTGTGAATTATTACACAGCTACACATCATGTCTATTTATTTACAAAAGAATATGTACAGTAGGATATTACCATGACTGTGGTCTATGATGTGCATAGTGTGGAACTATAAATGGATTTATGTGTCACACTGAAAAGTACCAGCATCATCACCATGTACATCTAATTTTAAGGGTATGTGACACACATTGCACGCAGCAGTCGACCAATCAATTGTTCTTAATCAGTTTGTGGTGAGTCACTGGTAACGACACTGAAAAATGAGTAACGAACAATAAAAAAAACACCAAAAACGAAGACTTTGTGCCAAAAAGAAAAGCAACGTAATTATTTTGGCTACAAGAAGGATGATACTGAAACAAGTGCTCTATGGTGACAGTGTGTCGACTAATTTGTTTGACCATTTATGTCGGCAACACACACCTATTATATCCTCATCTGTATGTCATCATATAACTATATATTGCAGGGTTAAAAAAAAAAAAATCATGTCAGACATTTCCAGTATCATGCAGCTCTATTAGTTAGTTATTAGCATTAGTGTCCTTTATATCAGGCATAGTAAGTATAACAGAATTACTACTGTGAATTATTCCCAAAACAAATCATGTAAAAAAAAAAAAGGAAAGCCACTTTTCCCCCCAGGGATGTCCAGCTCCTCATCTCTATACCCAAATCACTTAACACTTAACTGCCTCATACTTATACTTCATAAACGCACTTGTATTTTATAACTTCATCCAATAAGCACTTTACTTATGTGTGTTTTTTGTGTGTTGACCCTGCACTGTCTCTTTTTAATGTCTATTTTTAAGCTACTTTCATGCCCTTTTTTAAAATTGCCCCTTGCGGATAAATAAGGTGTACTGAATTTAATTGGAAATTTTTTTTAAAAGTATGTTATTTTATGCTGTATTTTGCAGTTTTGAGCCAGGAAAGGGGTGAAAAGTAGCAGTTTTGCAGGAAATATTGACTTGTTTCCATCTGACAAATTTGATTACAGAATGAATGCAGAGTGAAAAAGCTATAACATTTGACTCTTGCTTATTATGTGAATATTAGAGTTGCTAAAACACACATGTTGTGAATGCACGCTCACAAAATGCAAAGATGCAAAAGAAAATTCAACGTGAAAGACGTGAAATGAGAGCGTTAAAGTGTATTCAGTCTTTACTTGGTTATAAAATTCACAGATAATAAAATCAGCTTCAGTTGTAATATTATGTGTTGTAATGTTCCTCACTTCATCTCATTGCACATTTTCCTCCCAATCTTTCATTTCTATTCCTATCTCTTCCTGCAGATTTGTGTATTAAGACAGACATCCCTCATCTTTAGTGTCTCCTGAAGATTTTTCCAAGACCCAAGGGATAAATGAAGCAGGTTGATTTCTTAAACAGCTCCATTATCCATTATCTTGAGAATTACACGCACATTTTTAATTGACACTGAAAGTAGCACCACAGGCAGAAACACATCTTTATTGGTCTTCTCATCAGGTTTCAAACTCATCTGGTTATTTGGTTTCATTCTAAGTCCAAATAACTAGGTTCATGCTTCATGAATCCTTTTTTTTTTTTTTTTTTTTTACATTGTTCGGCAGTGTGTAGTGAGGCTCCCTAGATAATCCAGGTGAGGTAGACATAAAAGACATCATGCTGTGTCCTAGTTAGAGCACTGCACATGTAGAAAAAGGCTACCTCATCTCTTCCTTAAAACAAGCAGCTCTAAAAAGGTACTGTGAATGGATAGACATATTTCAGGCCCAGATAATTGTACACTGGTACTAGACAGTGTTTCTTTTTACATATTTTACAAGTTCCCTACAGCAGAATGAGGGAGACTGTTATATTTATGTTTTGGCTACAGCAAGACTACCTGGAGTGGAGTGTTGGTGTAGTGTGAAAGGGAAGATAAATATACCTCTGTAATATTTACACTTAATGCTAATGTTATATGAGCGTGTTACTGTTGAGATGAAGATGTTAAAAAATGTGTTATTGTCTACAATTATAAAAATTACTGAATAACATCACAGATAGTTGACTGCAGCTGGTGAAATATCAGAGTAAATTCTCATGTTAAATTGCAAATATCCCAAATGCATGTGCAAACAGCAGCAGCAGCAGTAAGCAATGTGTATGTGCATATGCTTGTATACATGATAAACATCACATCCAGAAAATGACCAAAACGAAGCCTCTTGACTAGTATACTCGTGTGCATGCAAAAGCAGAATCACAGAAAGATGCATTCACTGTCCACAGATTTGTTGCACAGTGTCACATGATAATTTCAGTAAGAAAACAAGACATCAGCCTTAGCTTCCACCAGCTGGAACCAAATTACAGGCATTTCCATTTTATCTCTGCTAGCAGCTGTTTACAGTTAAACTCTGTATTTCAGCATGCTACTACAGACTACAGTCACAGCAGAAAAGCTGTTATTCAAATAAGTTGTGGTGATTCGATGTTCAGCAGCTCGATGACATCCCACTGGTCATGTGATGTGAGTGTGAGACAGAAATTAACTCTGACACTTTGCTGAAACACTTGTAGATGGACACTATTTCAAAATGTCATTTTAACTTTTGTTTTATACAGAAAATCCTCCAAACATAGTTAGAAAAGGTGATCAGGGACCTCAGTACAGAAAGTTAGAACAAGTAATCAGCTCTAACTTTCTTTTATTTAGAAATGTTGTTGAAATAGATGAGTTACACCCAAAGTCAGTTGATATATATTATTGTTTTAAGTAAGTCAACAGCATTCAATACAGCAAATCATTGAAAATGGAGCAAAGGTCCTTAGGGGTGTGTATTGGGAAGAGTCTGGCAACACCATACAAATAATACTGGAGTCATGATATGAACACAAAATATCACAATACTGTTAACAAAGTGATATTTTTTACTCTTCTTTGTTTAGTTTTTGTTTTTTCTCGAGATTATTTCCAGCAAATACTAAACATATATATATTTTTTTTATCTAATCAGAACACAAACTAATGCTTTATCCCAAAACTTCCTTCTGTAAAAACCTAAAGTGCAGGATTTGGGTAAAGTTATAACATGTAGCTTTGCCAGTACGATCGATACAGTACTTTCTAATATTGATACCGTATTGTGAAATGAAATGTAGTGTCCCATGACGTAAAACAAGATCGTCATTTTCTTCTATAACCATAAATCAGTGGAATAATCGCTCAACAGGAATAATATCCTGTACAAATTTTAAATCTTTCGGATGTTTGGCAAGGAAATTATTTCATCAACTCAATTATGCACGCATGGTTAAGAAAAAAAAGGGTAAAGTTGAATAAATAGGGCAGGGCGTAGGGTAGCTGCCCATGCGTGTGTTGGGTTGGTTGAATGTTTTATTGAATGTTGTATGGGGTAGGTTTTTTTGTAAGACTATTTGGGCCGGCCATGGCTCAGTTGGTAGAGGGTGTCGTCCAGTAACTGAAGGGTTGGTGGTTTGAATCCCACTCTGTCTTAGTTGTGTCCTTGGGCAAGACACTGCACCCTCCTGCCGCCAGTGCCACTAACACTGGTGTATGAATGCATGTGAATGTTTGGTGGCCGTAAGCGCAAAATGGCTGCCACGCTTCTGTCAGTCTGCCCCAGGGCAACTGTGGTTACATATGTAGTTTACCACCACCTGAGGGTGCATGTGAGAGTGAATGAATAATGGGTCACTAATGTAAAGTGCTTTGAGTGGCCGAAAAAGCACTATATGAATCTAAGTCACTATTATTATTATTATTATTATTATTATTATTATTATTATTATTATTATTATTATTATTATTATTATATTTTTATTATGGAGCGGGGTGTGTCTGTGTGTATGTGCTTGAAAACAGTATATTTTAGTGTATATTTTATTTTATTTAGATTTAATTTGTATTTTATGTTATCACATCGACCTGCCAAAGGGACTACAGGTGGAAATTAGCAGGAAATGCTACAAACTGCTACAGGCATCTCTCTTTCACCTCAATGGTTAATGTTTATATGCACACCAAATGAATAAACTAATATTAAAATATCGCAATATATTGGGAAAACAGATATTTTCTTATGGTTCTAATGTTCCAAATCTTCTTATTTCCCTCTGACTACAAGTAGATGGAACTCAATTTATTCTGAAATGTGCTTCACATTACACACATTAATGTCAATTCAGTGTTTGTAGAAAATTACAACACTGAATATTGCCATTAGTGATACTTGCACTGCTGTCCTTCAAATTATTAATCCAAAGCTAAAGTATTGAAATATTTAAACATATGTATTAATGGCACAACATGGTGTAAATGCCAAGGTCAGGGAGAAACCATCTTGTAGCCTGTGAAAATAAATGAGCTCATTCAGTGGTGGAAACATTGAGAAGAAAAACACTTATTTCAAGTCACTTCCAATTGCACAAGGATGATGCTCCATTTCTAGGATAAATGGAAGGATCTCTTGTTCTTCTTGGTCTGATACTTAAGAATAAAACCTGAAACATTAATTTTAATTTATTTCAAATATGTTTAAGACTTAGAGGGTACCTATAGTTCATTTTCATTGCTAGGGCAACCTGTTCAATTGTTATTATGATTTAATTACACAAAATTGGGTTCAATTGTCATTTTCATTCATTGGTCATTGTACCATCTGTTTTCGGGTGTTAGTCCTCCAGCCACACCCACCTGTCCTTCATGTGTCCCCCAGTAGTGTTCATGTATAAATCCCCTCCATTATGTGTCCGTAACTTTCCCCTTTTGAATATTGTCTCCGGGGAGAATTTCTATATTATTACATTTTCTGTATTTGCTAATATTTTATTCTATTAAGTGTTAATCAATTTCATTATTAAGTGTTTGTGTTGTTGTTAGTCTTGCAAAGTGTTGATAAGATATTTTGGTTTCACTATAGATCTGGGTACAGGGCACAAATTGGCATCCCTGATAACTATATTCTATCCTAATACCCAGGTATGTTGTTGGTAGGGCATTAACGACTTTTTCAAGTAGACTTATCCATCAGAAAAGTCGAAGTCGACAAGTTATGATGTCATCAACAGTGGAGGAAAAATGCAGACACACATCTGTCCAGCAATGAGCAACTTGTATTAAAGTTCACAGCAACATAAGAATGTACACATAAAGCACCAGCATTTTAACCCGAACAAAACAAAACATGTCACCCTAAGGACAAGATATAAAAAGTGAGGACGCGTGACAGACATCCAGAGAGTTTGGTTTTAGAGTCGTCTGTCCGAATAAAATCCGGACATATGGTCACCCTACATCAAGTGCAAAAACTTTAAGCCAACCGCTATCAAGACGCACACCACGCTTGGCCACAGCATGTTTGGAAACAAAATTATGCATTGGCTTAATGTGCGTTGTCTGTGCTGCTGCTCATATCACTTAGGTTAGCTAGCAGATGTTTCTCATATCACTCAGGTTAGCTAGTGGATGTTGCTCATGTCACTCAGGTTAGCTAGCAGATGTTGCTCATATCACTCAGGTTAGCTAGCGGATGCTGCTCATATCACTCAGGTTAGCTAGCGGATGTTGCTCATAACACTCAGGTTAGCTAGCAGATGTTGCTCATATCACTCAGGTTAGCTAGCAGATGCTTCTCATATTGACTCAGGTTAGCTAGCAGATGCTGCTCATATTCACTCAGGTTAGCTAGCAGATGTTGCTCATATCACTCAGGTTAGCTAGCGCATGCCTCATGGCCGTTTCATGACCCTTGTGTTTTTGTTGTTTTAAATTGGACTTGCAAATTGTGGAGGTCACTGTGCCATTATTTTTTTTAATCTAAGGTGAAGTATTTTCACACATGCAATGTGTGTGTCTCTCTTTTGTTCTGTCAAACCCACCACCCCCTGTTTTAACTGCAGCAGCCATGTTTCCTCTGGTTTAGGTCTGACTGGTCTGTGCTTATGTGCTGAGGGAGAGAAAGAATAACATGTGAGTTGTTGAATCCTCCAAATTAAAGTCAACTTGTGCTACGGGAGTCAACGTGTCAACTAGTCGACATTTCTTTTAATGCCCTAGTTCTCAGGCTTTTTGAATACTGTCTCTGGGGAGGACAAAAATTAACATCCTTGCTAATTGTTTTATATCATGTTATCCAGGCTAAACAAATGGTGACTGCCTTTACATGAATTGTAGTGCCTTGGGTTTATGCACAACCAATGACAAAACAACGCAAAGGGAATAAACCGATCACATATAATACTAGTGATTCCCTCAGGTACTTTACATTATAGCCTAATGTCTGGTACACACAAGTACTAAGATGCTGCTCCATCAGTCAGGCATGATATGCAACATGTTGCCTCCTTCACAGACTGTTCCAGCACCAGTAGTGACGCAAACTAATTTTTTTCCAGTGCCTGGACTGTGGTGGACTCATCACTGAACCTGTACAGCAGACACTAGTCTAAGGTCACACATTACCAACCAGTGATGAGTCATATCTCTTATGACAAGAGTTTACGGCTGCACAAACAAGTGTGAACATATACTTTCCCCTCAGTCTTGCTCACTGACTGTTACTTTCTTACTTGCACTCACCTCACATCAATGATGGAACATCACTTTTAGCTGAAAATTACCTGACAATGGGTCAAAGGTTCAAGCCCCTACACGTAATTCACATGATAAAAAGTGTGGTGCATTGCACTTCTGCTGTCATAAGCACAGCCAGTACTTTAATTGGAATTTATTTCCCAAGGTTCTGTTGTTCTGTTGGCCCTGATTGGTCTTGTATTCACAGGAAGATGGAATGGATGGGTAGGGAATCACTAAATGTGTTTGAAATAAATGTCTGTTCAGTCATTTTCTATTTTTTAGTCAGGAGGCCCCCCAGGTGGTGATTTAGTTTGTCAACTTTTTCAGTGCCTCTGAATTCACAGACCTGACACCCACTGCTGTGAAATACTGACAGAGATAGGTGAGGAGTTCGAGTCAGGTGCTTAAGTATTACCTGTCAAACTGTCAAATGCATGTGTTACAAGTGGGGATGAGAGCTAAACTTTCAACTAGACCAGAACATTGGGTCCACAGGTCTGAATTAATTGTCAATGAATGCACTAAAATGGCCAGTTCTATTTATATGTGTGCCTTATATTCAACAGTATTTGTTTCATTATTTTCAATAGACACGTGTTCCATTTCATTACACTAGCGTGACAGGGCATAGGGTGGACTAAAGAAAGGGGTTTGGACTATTGAATTGTGTATTTTCAAAATGCAGCATGCTTGAAATGTTTTTCCAAGATCTCCTATCCCACTTTTAAAGTGAACTGTGACCGATGTTTTTAGCAGAATTGGCTGCTTGGATCCTTATCAGAGTTTAAAGGCACCTACATGTTCCCAAACAAACTGAATTTTCTGTGTACTGTAAATGAACTAGTTTGATTAAATATGGCTGGTGTTAATGCACCCTAAGGTGCTACTGGATGAGACTATGAGAATCAGAGGAACTACCATGAGGACAGGGCGACAGGTTTCATCAGTCAGCTGATGCTAGTCGATGCCACAATAATTAGTGCTCATATCGGTCCTGTCAAAAAGTAAAACTACAGTCTTTGAGATACTTAACTTGGCCTGTGTAATGTGGGCAAAAATTTAATTATTTGGTTATTGATGTTAGTATTATAGGTGATTAACAGTACAGAATATTTTTTATTTACATGAACCAGAAGGAAAACATCAAAAATCGTCATCTGCATTTAAAATATATACACATTATGTATGTAATGTCAGTAAATAACGAATAAATTCATACTCAACTGACTACTTAGTTTTATGTTTTTTTTCCCCTAAATACTTTTTTTCCAGAGAAACTTTTCTCACATATTATTTACCCATCCCTAAATTAGAGTCTATTTTTCCTTTTCCGTCACACATAAATCATTTAAACAGGGACATGTTTGATAGAAAGTGGTGGTATTTGGAAGAAGCACGGTTAAAAATGTCAAAACTATGATCAAAAATGGCTTGGCAATTCTAATTCTGTTTAGAAAAACAGAATATAGTTTTCTTGTGTGTTGTGTCAGTATATGTACTGTAGTTCTGTCATGTACATTATCAAAAGAAATTATTGAAGTCTCGCTTAAAGTAAATTTATTTCATTAATTCACTTCTAAAACAAATGTTTTTGTTTGGCTATTTCTGCTTTCACTTCAGCTGTTACTCTATGAAATGTCTACATTAATGCAGCAAAATGCATATTGAATATATTGAAAGAACATCATTTTGCATATTTGCTTGAGTAATGATGTGAAATGCATCATTTTAGGATGGGATTTGTGAGTGCAGAGCAAATTTGAACTCCTAATTGTCCTGTTTTTTTCCCAATTACACCCGCCTCTTATGTGCAGATTTGTACATCAGCCAATTTGACAGCTGCTGCATCTCTGTTTGCTTTATTATTTAATTGTTTGGCCATTACAGTAGTTGCTGCCCAAGTAACAGATGTTCTTCCTAAGGCCCACAAACTATTAATTTCACTGCCATTTACAGATAAACACAAGTCCAATAAGGCTCAAACACAACTAATAACATAAATGTCAGCAGAAGAAAAAAATGATGATATTGATAGAGGCCATATATGTACATTATAGGTGTATTTTTATTGGTTTGGTAAAGACAAATCGTATGCAGTTGTTTATATTAGAATTGTTTTCCTGTCACTGGGCTTTTTATTTTCAGATTCCTCATCCTCTGACTGACAAGCTGTTCAGCCTCCACCCCGAGGAGATCTGCTACGCTCCATGTCACTATCGGGGCAGATGAATTATTTGTCTCCTCCTTCCATTAGTGGGGTGAGGGATAATGAGACGTGGCAACCGAGAGTTCAGCGTGGCGGCGTCGACATCACCTTGAATCAAGCGGACTGTTGATCATCACAAAGCACATTTCTGACACCGCTGCCATTTTTCTTGACTCCTCTGATTTGCGTCGAAGCAAAGCTGTAAGTGACTTCTAAACGCCTCTTTAGTTATTTCAGACTTCCATTTTCACTCAGAGCAAATGTTGCACCGTCTCAGATCCAGATTATTTTCAACTGTAAACCGTAGCCTTTTACTGGCACAGTTTATTCATGCCTTGACAACCACAGCTAATACCAGCATCAGCACATGTTGAGAATGATCTGATAAAGAGGTTTGACAGGCATGATGTGTTTAGATTCACAGCAAAACTCTCACTTGTCAGTTGCGGAAACACCAAGAATAGTTGCTAACATATTTAATAACAAGAGCCAAACGTCAAAGAATTAGTTTTAATTACTAAAAGTGAAACACACTGGCAGTGTCACATCAGCCGTTTAATATTTCTAATTAATCTACATATCAGTGTCATTCTGGGTTTTTTTTGTTTTTTTTTCCTTTAGCTTCGTGCCACTTTTGTTTTACATCAAGCCACTAGCAAACTTTCACATGCAGACTCTTGTCCAATAAATCTTTTAGCACTGTCCTTCTGCGGTGTACCCAGCTAGGTGTGGGTACTGGGAATCGAATCAGCTTACTTCACATGCCATTAAGTGAAGAAGGTGAGAAACAAATCCACCTGCCTAGTTGTTGCTAACACAATATGCACTCCATCAAACAGGTCCAGTTGAGGCACAATTTAGAAGGTAGAGGACACAGCTTGTGTAAATCAAGATTGATATTGCTGGGGTGTTTTCTATGTTAGCTTTGGATTGCCAATGTATCTGGCGAGAATTGAATGTAGAAGCTGCAAAGTGTTCAATTTCACGCACTAAACCTGCTTTGCATATAATCTGCATCTTGTTTGCTCTTGTATTTCCCCTTAACCATTCTTCAAATTTAAGGATTCCAGACCACGTTGCCGTGTTTACAATGTTAGTCATAGTGTTTGCAGCTACTTTTTACTAAACAGGCCAGTGGTTCTCAAACTATTCGAGTCACAACCCTTTGAATAATCAAGTTGTTCCAATATCAATTTTGTAATGTCTACAATGTCAAACTGTCTGCAACCTCCTTGTCTCTTAACAGAATTTCTATACATCTTTTTAGTCTCATGTACACCAGTGTACTGTCAAGTGTGTTTTTTTTCTCCTGTCTAAATATTTTGTCACATGATTAGTTTGTCTAAGTGCAGTGTGTTCATAATACTGAAATGAAATAGAGAAGATCAATACATGCAATGTACTGGAGGTTTTTGATTTGTTTATGTGCATCAGATTTGTCACCCTGTCACTACACGCACAAGCTATATAGAACAACTTTTTAGAGGTATCTTTACAAAAGA
The DNA here is from genome assembly GCA_020466265.1 of Siphamia tubifer. NCBI lineage: Eukaryota > Metazoa > Chordata > Actinopteri > Kurtiformes > Apogonidae > Siphamia > Siphamia tubifer. Next base: position 18,309,293 of record CM035792.1, on the reverse strand, counting down.
TCTTTTTTTTGCCACATTTTCAGCTGATATGTATTTTTTAATTTAAAAATGTCAACCTTAATGTCTTAACACATAAGAAGACTTTACTTTTATGACATTTTTCATATTTTTTTTATAGCTATGCTAAAAAAAAAAATTCAAGAAATATATATTAATGCTGCATAATAAGCCTTATACTCATAATCCATTTGAGGTGAGGATTAAGGGGGTAATCATTGACAGAGCAAATGAGGTGAAGTATCGAGGTATAATCCTGGACAAACATTTAACATTTGATAGTCAGGTTAAATATATTTGTGACAAGCTCAGACCAAATCTGAATTGTTTTCATTTTATTGGAAAGAACCTGTCAATGCAAGCTGCAAAGCTATTCATGCACGTAATGATTTTCTCTCATCTATCATATTGTATTACCTCATGGTCATAAGATTCTTCAAACACTAAGAAACCTATAGTTTCAATATATAAGCAAACAATTACAATTATGGACCAGAAACCAGTGAAATAATATCATTGTCAGATATTAAATAAACTATTTTACCTTTGATCATTTATTTCTTTTTTCATTAATTTCAGTATTCTTCCTTTTTTTTTCTCAGATGTTTAAATAATCATGTGTCACTGTTCTCTGAAGTGGCCTTCAGGCGTCACAGTTCTCATAGGAGCTACTATACCACTTAGTGGTGGTTGTCTCGTTCCAAGATGTAAGACTGTAAAGGGGGCTAAACGTTGGAACTCTCAACCCAGTGAGCTAAAATTAGAAACCAATAGAAATGTTGTTTTTTTTGTTTTTTTAACAAAGGACTCAAACACTGGCTAAAATCTAGGCAACAGTGTACACCTGAAGTATCTTAGCTAGCTAGCTTTGCTTGTTATTGTTATTATCTATCTATCTATTTATTTATTTATTTTTTTGTTTGTTTGTTTGTTGTTGTTGTTTTTTCCTATCTTCTTCCTTTTTATTTTCACTATTTTCCTGTTTGTTTCCTTTTTTCCTGTTTTATATTTTAAAGTCTTATTTTACAAAAAGCCTCCTGTAGACTGATGTGTGTTAAAACACTTAAACAATGCACCTGGTTTGTCCAATGTAATTGCTACTGTATGTCAATAAATCAAATAATCAGTTAAATAAATAAATAATAATAATAATACAAAAAAAAAAAATCGATTCTTAAAAGACTTGGCAAGAAATTTGGCAGTTGATTCATTGGATCTTTAGCACATAGAAGCTGAAAACCTGTTTGGCCAAAATATAGTGCATAGTTCATGTAATAAAACTTGAATATATATGGAGAAAAACATAGATAAAATCCTATGGTGCAGGATGTTTCAGGAAAATGGGGCTAGTCATGTAACTGTTACTGTCATTGTCATGTAATGTGTGTAGAGATGACCAAAAATAGTCACTTGCTTCATAAAGGGTTGAACACAGAACTGGAGTTAGTGCTGATAAGATATTTTTCCATGTTTCATACTGTAAAACTGATTACTTGACAGCTTCTTTGTGACGTTCCATCTTTCATAGAACTGAGGAACACGTGCGTAGGTGACAGATACGATAATGTAAACCTCTGAATCTACACACTGATCCATGCTATACTTGTCTCAGATGTGGAAGTATCAATCAAATATTGATTGATACATGTGTGAACAACTGCAGAACAATGTGTGCAGACAGTAGAATGACCTGCATGCATACAAATGGATGGTGAACAAATCTGAATAAAAATGTATTGGGATTATTTAGATCAACATTAAAAAAAAAAAAACATTATGATTAGACAAAAAAAAAAACTGAGCTAAAACCTAATCAACAATGAATGTGTAAGCATAAAGGGAAAATAAAATATAATATGACTGAACTAAAACCAGCTGAGCTAAAACCTAAGCAGGAAGAAATGTCCAACATACACAATATCCATAAAAACAACCCTAAGAACAGAATGGAAAAAGTATAATCCTGTCTGCTTTTTAAAGTTGTAAAATAAGCCATTTGCTTTTAATTCCAAATTGTAGCAACAAGAAACAAAATGACAAGGAAGTGAAGGGACAATTGATAGTAATAAGTGAGTAATTATTCTGAATGTGCTGTTTAATGCATGTAAATAAGTCATTAAACATGTTTTGCTTTTTTTGTGTAGTTTCAATAGGAAGCTCTGAGTCATTGTCCAATGTGCTCCAGGTATTTCTGCTTTTTGCATTGCCTGAGTCGCTGCTCGTCTCCTAGAAACAACATTCTCTTTGTTTTTCAGAACCTCCTAATTTACAAATTAAGTACGGAAAATGAAAATGAAAAAGAAAAAAAACAAACAAACACAAAACCCACTGAACTCACACAGGGAGAGCATTGTTTCGCCTATGGACAGTTACAAATATTGGCTTGTTTGTACATTTAGATTTATTCCAACAACAACAAAAAAAGAAACAAAGCTTAAGGCTGTGTTTTAATCAACACCTGGCATTTCTCAGTGTTTCTCAGGTGCAGCTGTCGGGCTTTCAGGTGAATCACCTTGAGACATCTCCTGTTGGAGTTGTGGGCTGGAATACTATTTCTGAGAATCTACTGATCTATAAAACAGTCATAGAAACGATTGGAAAGAGCTGCATGGTTTTCCAATCAGAAACTCAGATGTTTACTCTCATAAACACACTCCGGGAAATAAATCAATTTTTATGTAAATCATATCCCTGTTTCAGGCAGTGAAGCATAAATACCATACCCATAAGTTATACATTATTGGTATTTTTAATGTTAATACCACCTAATGACATGATCCTGTGACCCCAGGTTGAAAAAAACCAAACTAGATATGAAGTAGAGCTTTGACCTTTGCCCAAAAATCATATTTAAGTTTCATTTGAAAATTAATGTAGATATTCTAATATCTATTAATTATATTATTCTGAAAATGCCTCACTAACACCTCGGCATCAAAATTAATTATTATATTCAGTCCATCAGGGGGTAGTATTCAGTCAAATATTCTGCCATGTTTACAACCATTACTTATGAAACATGCAGTGTCGGAATAATGAGAATTATTACCGGTTGACACTTTTAACCTTATATAATCCACAAACATCATATTTTGTCCATTGTCTTGTCGTGTGTAAAATGCTGTTCCTTGGTTTTGCTGGTTGCCTGTACTGACGAAAGCCTCTAAACTGTTAGCGAAACTGTTAGCGAAACTGTTAGCGAAACTGTTAGCGAAACTGTTAGCCCATTGCCAATCAAAAAATAACATTTACAAAATGAGCAGGTACAAAAACAAACACAATATGTAACAAGGTCACAGATTATTACATGGTCACTTTGTTAACTTATGGCACTTACACGTTTTCCGGAATCTCCGACGTGCCATCTAAGACTAACCATGAGACTAACCATGCTGCCTTTGGTTATGTGCTAGCTGGACGCTAGACAAAAGATAATGACCTTCACATTCATGATTCACATAAATTCCCCAGATGTAAAAAAACAAACAAAAAAAAACAATACCTGAACTGAAAACATTTACAACCATATTCACAAAAATAAAAGAAATAGGCCTAATGATACTTATACAGGTTCAAATATTCATTCTAACTTCTCTTTTTTGTTTATAACATTCAAATTATATTCGAATGTCAAAATTTAGAGTCAAAGTATGTAATGTTTAATAACTATGATAGAATTCAAAAGAGCTATTTTTAACTCAAAAAAGAAAAAAAAAATTGACTGGAGCTATAAAAAATATTTAAACACATATACATTTTTACCATGAAATGGCTATATTTCTGTAGCTTGTTTGTGACTAGTTTATTTAATGGTATCTAGTTTATTTAACTTACAGTACAATAATAACATTTTTGGTGCAATTATGAAATTATACAACTACAATAAAGAAATCATTCAAGATTTGTCAAATTTTCTATTGATGTACATTATTTTTTCCAAAAATGACATTGTGTGTGATGAAAAGCTCAATGTTCATGTATACTGAGTATCTTGTATTACATTTAGTAAGACAATAGTGTGACATACATTTTGGTTCATATGCTGTGTATAGCCTGCACATTTTTGCAGATGAACAATGTTAAATGTAACAAAGTTAAAAAGTAATGGTTCATTCAGTTCATTTCAAAATTCCCCTTATATTTTTTGACAAGGGGGGGGGGCATAGAGACAGACTAAAGAGCCACTTGTGGCCCAGGAGCCATAGCTTGCAGACCCCTGGTTTAACCCATAAAGACCCAAACAGCCACTGACGAACAAAACAATTTACTGATATAAAACTGTAATCCCTGTTGATTCACAAATTCTTGTAATCTATGTCAATAATGTTTATAAAATACAGTTATTACAGTAACTGTACAGTGACTGAAAAAGCCATGTTTTCTACAGTTTTCTCTGTTTTTGATATAATAACTCTCCACTTTAATCAGACCTTTAATGATGAGTAAATGAAATAAAGGAAAATACTTTATGTTTTGTGAAGAAAAAAATTTAAGAAACAGAAGATAAAGTCAATAAATGAAAAATTATATATGTTGGAACAGTCACAAAAGTGTCACAGGTATGTGTTTTACAATACAATCATGTAGTCTACAGTTGATAGAATATTTTTTACTCTTTGGCTTTCACTGCATTATATTCAGGTCAGATTTGTCTGTTTCCCCCAAGGAGAGCAGATTTCTATCTCATCTATTTCAAAGTCTTTTTAAAATGTATACACAGGCTTTAGGGAATATTTACCAGTGACATATGTGAGGAATGTATTTATTCCAGGTATTGTAGTGTTTTACATTTTTTTCCCCAAAGTATTTTTCTGCCATGGTATGAGACAGTAAATATAATTCCTATATCAGAAATGATTCTTAAATATCTAACCTGGATGGGTTTCCAAATGTCAGTGTAGAATATTAAACATAAACCAAACACAGTATACGTGTTTGTCTATTAGAACTTGGAAACCTTCTTTACTAATGGTTGATATTTCTGCTTTTTTTCTTGTATCAGTATTGGTCAGTACACTCTTATTTCCCTGCCATGATTTACTGACAGGTGAAGCTCCTGACACCTCCGTGTTCTTGGAGATACTACTGTCCACAATATGATGTGGTAATATTTATTAGGTTAACTGCCACAATTTGTATTTTCTAACTGTAAGTAAAGAACATTTTCTCACATTAGTTATCAATTGACAGGGGGGGGGGATAATCAGTATCAGCTCCAAATATTGGTTTAGAAACATCAGCAGCCTGTATTGGTCATTGGCAAAGGCACAAAAAAAAGGAAAAAAAAGAAAAAAATCCATCACTATTCTTTACACAAACTTCTCATTTCATTCACCCTTATGAATTATGATAAAGTTAGTCAAGTCAAGATAGTCCAGAAGTATTTTAATCCTCTCTAGCAGTGATTAAAATATTTTTAATTTAATCAACTTATTTTTCATGGAGTTACAAAAATATCTACTCAACTGGAGTAGATTTGAAGCAGAGAAACATGTATTTCATTTTCTTTATTTTGAATATGAATGTCAAAACAAAAAAGAAACAAACAAACAAACAAAAACAAACACTTAAACATATGAAACATAATACATATTCCAAAAGGAATGAGAAGAAGCATAGCTTATGAACTCCTCCTCCTTCTCCTTATTAATTAATGACAATAATAATCTTCCTAGTCCATACATACATACACATACATAGCCATCAGTAATCTAACGGTCGATGTATCGACACACAATTGACCGTGTTTTTAACTAACCCGCCCGCAACTCAGACCACAAGAAATATATTTGAAAAGGACAGACCCGACCTACTTCCCGACCCGCATTTTTTAAAAAGTAGTCAATGGTGTCTATGAACGTCACATGACCTTATTCACATACCTGCATTTATTTCTGTGTTAAAATTCCATGTCATTGTTTGTAAGTTAATATGTTGATAAAATATGTTTGTCCTCCATCATTTAAAAGTTATCAACACACAGCATCTAAAGCAGGGGTCGACAACCTGTAACACCCAAAGACACATTTGAACAGGGTTTCCACGGAAAAGAAAACACTGGGAGCCGCTCATCATCTTTAAAAATCTCAGTGAACGTGTCGAATGTTTGTTTCCAGAGCTTCTACTCACCCAAGTTTATTTTCTGTCTTGCTCCCTTCATAACGTAGGATACTGACCACGTCAGTTAATAAAGTGTATGTATTAATAATAGAAAATTATACCTAATATTTAAATTACAATGATGGTTATTTTAATGTTTATCTCAAACAACAAACCACCCGACCAACCACAACCCCAAAATCATTAAATATACTTTACATACCTACATGCACACAGAAAAACTTACACACACCTATACATACTTATACATATAAACACATACCCTATACTTTTCCATCCTTATAATGAACAGTGATACCCAACACCTCCCTCATCCCTATAGCTATGGAAAACTGTGTCTTTGTATGTCCTTTTAAATTACTTCATGCTTGGACATTGATTTAACTCTATGTTGAATCTGTTCCACAGTCTCACCCCATTAACTGAAACACAAAATCCTTTCCTAGTTGTACGTATTTAAAATGTAATACCAGGACACTAAGAAATAAAATGTTTTTAATGCCATTTTTGTTCAAGAAGATTGTTAATTACAGTCTAATAACAACAAGTAATTAATTTACACATAAACATGTTAGTGCAGATCAGGTATTAAGAACAGACCAGTTACAGTAATAGTATGAACTGACTGATATGGAACTAAAATAACAAAACACATGAATATACAAGAGAACAGCTGTAGAATAAATGTCCACTGGAGTGACCAGTATGCAGCAAAGGGTTAAAGTCTATCTCTGCCCAATTATTTCTTCAAACCTCTTGTGGTAACTCTACAGCACAAAAAGTAATGAGGAAAATACAGTCAATAAAAATATACATCGTCTGTTTAATTCAGTAAACCTTGTGTTTCAAGTCTAACCTTCTAAACTCAGCAGAGGATGTAGTGAATGGATGAATGACACGCTATGTGAGCACTTCTTTTCATCGCACACTGAGTGACAGGTTCAACTTAAACTTAATTTAAAAACATAAATGCCTGCCGTGACCTAATGGCAACACATCTATTCAACCCACCAAAAAGGTTGAAACAGACCCATTCAGTAGCCGCGGTAGCCCAGTTAACAGCTAATAGCAAAAGGAAGCAATTTCATACACACCCACCTGAAAATGGCATTTGGATCCAAGCAAATGACATTTACAACAAAAAAAAAAGAAAAAAAGTCAGCAGTACAATTAGAAATCACACTTTAGAGACTCTGATCATTCATCTCCAGATAATTAAATGTTAGACAATGAAGGACTAACAGTTGGAGAGTCTGAGAGATGGAGGGAGAGAAAAAGAGAGAAAAAAAGGTATTGTTACTTTTCTGAAATAATGGCTTTTGTGAAGCAGGGCCTTGTTGAACACTTCAAGCTACAGAAATCAAAAAGGTTCTTTTTTTTTCTCCTTCCTTTAAAAAGCCCAAAGAAAACTCATTTAGAGCCGAGGACCATAATTTTAGAAAATGAAAAGGCTGTGGGTTTTTTAAATTAGCATTGGTGTCTACCTCAGGATATTTTAGATAAAATAACAGTAAGATACAATACATTATACAAACTTTTTTTTAATGTTCGTATTTTAACCCTTCCTTTCTCTTACAGCTTCGACTCTTTTGCAATATAACTGTGTTGATATAGTAACTTTGGATTAAAATTAATTATCTGACAGTGTTTTTAAAATAATCAATTTACTATTTAACATTAGAAATAATTACAAGGTGTAGTCATAAACACCAGAGATTTGCATTTAAGGACCACAATCACAACAACAGACCTGAAATGATATTATGATAAAAAATATATTGTTTTGTTTCTTATGATTTTATTCATTTTATTTTTATGGAAATGTAGAATTTCCTGTATGGATTCAGAACAACACTGGCATATAAGGACAGAGGTGTTAAATGAACTCTTTAATGTAATATATTTTGGTCAGACATACCTGAAAACCTGTCTGTTCCATATTTTAATTGAATATCTGTCTCTTATCTGTTGATACATTGATTTTCTCATCCACATTTTCCAAAACACATACCACCGCTTCTAGCAGATTTGCTTTCAGAGAATCCATTTTTCAATTGGAAATGTTAAAAACACAATGTTTTGTGGAAACATGACCTCTACAGCTGGATTACTGGAGGAATTGACAAAGTGCTCATAACAGTTTTGTAACTTAATTTCAGTCAGTGACTAAAAAAAATAGTGTTAAAGCAGAGGTTAGTAATACAATTAGGGATGGATATGGTGACCCTGAACATTAATGGTTTTCTTAATGGTTCTTATTTCAGGTTAATCTCAGGGTTGTTGGTTGATATGATGAATATATAATTAATAGTCTTATGAAGGAAAGTACAGCAGCTTTGATTTTAATTAATCACTATTATATACACTGATTTTGTTATAATATGAAATTGAAAGAAATGGCATACAAAATAATTCTAATTATTTACAACAATTTTAAGTATAAAACTGAATGCAGGACTACGAGTATTTTAACAGTCAAGTTTTCATCAAATAGTCAGATGTTCAGTCAAAATAACTTTGGTTTAACTTCCTGTTACCGTAGTAACAAAGGAGCTTATTTCTAATTCTTCAGTTGGTTCCAGTTAGTGTTCAGAGGTTCAGCCAGTATTTGCTTTGGATCTCAAATATAAAAGAACTGTCCAGGAACAGTGTTATTTTTCCACCATTGGCTCTTAAAGTGACTCTTAAAAGGAACCACAGTCCTAGTTTTTTCTGACTTCTTTGTCTGTACTTTTTTCCACTCTAAAGTCAAACTACTAAAAAAGTGTAACCTAGTTTTTTCTTGACTGGTAATCAAGTTGCAGAACTAGTCCTCCGCTATTTAGGAATAAAGCTGTTGTCTGGAAGAGTTTTTTCCTTTTTGAATCTGTCGTCTTTGTATTCATTCTTGGCCAGTACCTTTTCTTTCCCTCAAGTTTCTTTAAAATCCTTAATCCTAGACAGATATGACTAATACGTGTCTTGCCAGGGGTAATCGTGCTGTAATGCTTATTATACAAGTAGTCTTAAAATATATTTCCGCAGCAGCAAAGTGAGTTATGAAAAGTTCTGGATGCATCCAAAGGAAAGTTGAGCTCAACCAGTGTAAGAAGTCCATGAATGAGGAGAACCAAAGGAACCATACTTCACAGAATTATCACCATGGTGAGAAATAGGAAGCTGGGAGACATTTGAGGTCTGTACCGGCCAGGACAATGTGTCTTTTCTAGGATGTGAAAGAATTAAATTTGATCTTTCAGTTCCAGACAGAGGCTGAGGAAGCTCAGCATGAGGCCAATGACCTATGAACCCCAGTTTCAACTGAACTGAATGCAACAAGATGGATATGGTGCCTGGAATTAATGAGTGTTACTGTGATTTAAAAGATAATTGTTCCAGTTAGTGAGCACATACAGAAGATATAATGTGTATAGATACTGTAGCTGGGCACTATGGACAATACCATTCATATCTGACAGCATCACTATTTATCATGATATAAATTAAATGTTCAGTTTCTATAAAGTTAGCTGTGAACACATAAAGTTATGTTTAATTGAAATATGATTTATTTTCTGTCAGAGGTTGAATGTGACAGATGTACTGAAGAACATTATACACCTGTTTCAATATATTTTTTTACCACACACTGAAATTCAACCTCTCCATACAGTGCAAAGTATGAGCAGTGGGTTTACCATAGCAGGTGACCCCGGGGAGCAAATGACTTGCCCAAGGGCACATCAGCTAACCACTTTTTCTGTCTAACAAAACAGATATAAATATTTAAAACTAAACTAAAACTCTGACCAGCAGTCAAAATATTTCAAGTTGTAAAAGAGAACACTAACAGAACAGACCATCTTCACAAAATGATACCAGAGGTTATACAGTACACGTTCTGTAACTACTGTACTGTAAACCAAAAGTGAAACTTAACATGCTCTGAATGTCCAACTACCAGCTGCTATGGCTCTGTTGTACATCAGAACCAACATGGTTTTCAGCCTCCTTTTCAGTAACCTGGTCACCTGATCACCTGGTCAAATTTACATTGCAGCTGCTCTTGTAGATCAGAGCATGTGACTCTAGAATGACTGATTCAATGATCCATTTGAGCAAAGGTCAAAGGTCACAATCAACTAAAAGGACAAAATAACAACAACAGAGGGTCACAGAACTTTCAGATTGGTCCCAAACAATGCAGAATGAAAATTTCTACAATTCTCATACTTGGTGTTATAACCTACAACCAATAGTTTCTTTTTTAGATTTCTGAAGGTCAAAGGTGACATGTCACAAAATTAACTTCTTTAACACTGTTTGTGTATGTCAAGCATAGACATATCACGCTATAACTTAATACAATCATAATATTACACACATATATACATATAACAAAATTACCAATATAGCAAAAGGTCAAAGGTCAAGGCTGCATTTAACATGACGGTCACAATCACATTATTGGGTCTACAGTAATTCAAGAAGAGGTTGCCATAGAAACTTGAGACTATTCATAATACTTGTTATGATAGGCTGTTTCTACATTTGTGGAAACACATGGATGAATGAATTGTATTGAAAATGTATTGAGCAGATTTCTATTGAGGAAAAGTTATTTCATAAATATATATCTCATCATATTTTTTTCACCCAGCCCTATGTATAGAGGACATTAAGTGAATAAATAACAAAAGGCTGACCTCTCTATTGAGCATTTGTAGAAATCAGAAACTGAAGGGGAATCAGCTGTCAAATAGTTACTGATATTTGATATGATGGGTGTTGTTGTTTGCCTGAGGTGAAATACATTTACAATTCTCATATCATTTCCTGTTTGCTAAAACCAAAGTGACACTGAACTGAAAATAAATAAACAAACAAACAAATAAATAAATAAATCCGAATGCTAAGTTGGGAGTGTTGATAGATACGAGCCTCTTCTTTTCAACCCTGTCAGAAGCAGCTTAACAAAGAGGATGTCAGAGGTACATTAAACATTAAATGACTTTTCTTGTGACCTTCCCGCTTTGTTTTCCTGCCTGTATGCCGCTGTGAGATTTATGCCTTTATCTAAAACAACTCTACATGAATGATAACCTACCTATATTGAGGAGAACACAGAAGGAAAACGCCCATTCAAGTGCTTTAGCAGAAAAAAATAAAAATAAATGAACCCTGTTTTGCCCTCTATCACTGCAAGGTTTATGCTCTCATCGTCACTGAGGGAAGAAAAAAGAAAAAAAGAGAAAATTCAAACATCCACAGAGACACAAAAACAGTCCCTTTTTGACCTTTTGGAAATGGCATCTCAGAGTAAATACTTGAATAAATGCCTAGTCAAGTGCTTTTTGATAAATGCTACAATCTGAGATGTTGGGTAATTTTGTTTTACAGATCTCATGGGAAAGAGACAAATGGAAGTGTGCATAATACTCTTCTCTGGCCTTTAGAACCGCTGACCTTGACAGCAGTAATAGTATAACCTCACACATGCCATTTGAAAGTCACAGAGAGCAGTGAAAGTACTCTCATTTTGACTTTTTAACCATTTAATCATAGACTAAAGTCACATAATGAGCAAAGGCACCTTTTGTTTGCACTTGACATAAAAACGTATAGGTTATTATGGGTTATAAAAGGGGTAAAAAAGAGGGGTAAAAACGCTTTTATTTACAATCATATGACATTTAGTATAACTACAGTATAAGCAGGAAAATAGTCTGTCATAAAGATGGGTTCTTTTTTTTTTATCACAGAGTTCCTACTGTACAGACCAGAGCTTCAAAAAAGATAAAGCTTATACATATAAACTGCTTCTCTACTCCTCACCTGGGGAGATAAGTGAGAAGCATAACAAACATCTACATTTATTAAAGTGATACAAAACACTAAAACATGTTTGAGTTGCACAGTGGAGTAGTATATGAGTCACATTTGATGAAACATTAATGATGGTGATAATATACAAATAAATCTGCAAATGTATATATATATATATATATATATATATATATATATAAAGCATTTACAGTCACAGATAAAAATTATTAGACTATCCTTGTTTTCTTCAATTTCTTGTTAATGTTAATGCCTGGAACAGCCTAAGGTATATTTGTTTGGACAAATAGAATGATAAGAGAAATATCTCATAGTAGTTTAATTTCAGAGCTGATATCCATTTTTCATATTTTCTGGACAAAAAATATCACTTCAGTTTTTACATCAATACTTGTCATTGTACTGAGAAAAACAGTACTTTTATTCATTCTGTTTTTCTTTTCTGTCTGTTTTACTCACACAGTAGGTAGGACTAGACTGCATAACCATTGTTTTTGATGACTTTTGATGCACGAATATTTTTTCCTGCAACTCTACAGTATGTTTGAAATTAACAGACCATTTGCTGTGTTAAAATCACCTTGAACCTTTACACCATGCTGATGTCAGCCATTTGGAATCAATTATACTTCATTTATAATATATATATATATATATATATATATATATATATATATATATATATAGATATATATAGATATAGATATATAGATAGATAGATAGATATTAAGACCCTCTGATCTAATAATATAGGGTGGTGCGGTTGAGTGGATAGCACTTCCACTCCCACATGGTTGGACCAGAGCCATTCTATGTTTAATTTATATTTTCATTTTCATTAATATCTACATTTCAAAACAGATGCATACAATTGCGGAAAAAAAAATATTAGACCATGAAAAACAATGGTGATGCAATCAAGTACTAAGTCATGTATGGATCATGTGACTAAAACATGGAATGAATAAAAGCACTGTTGTTGTCAGTACAATCCCATAGATATTGGTGTGATTTGATTTTTGGTTATGAGAGCAATACAAAAATTTGAATAAGTAATTTATTGAAAACAACAGTTAAACTGAAATTGGCTGTTCATCAACTGATCAAAAGTGTAATTTCTTTCAGATATTCAAACAGTCATGACCTCCTGGATAAAAAAGACAAAAATGATAAACTGCACGTGGCAATGCATTAAACTAACTACATTTTGGTATGATATATGCGACACACTGACTAAAATCATAAATACACCAATTCCATTAGAACCAGGACAAAATACATCCAACCTGAAATTAAGTCAGAGCTTTAAGAAACTCATTGACATAGCTTTTAGTGTCTGGCTATAACCTGGAAATCAGACCCCCCCCCTCTATATCGAAATGGATATTAGAAATGATGACCTGTTTACCTTGACAGAAGATCACATATGTATGTCATGAGAAATAACTATCATACTTTTCTAAAGATCTGGCAACCTTTTATTGTCTATATAGAAGAACAGCTGTGGACTCTCTGTAACCCCTAAACTGACTCAATCATAAATAACATCCATGTTCTAGTACAATGTTTCAAATGTCTGTAATATGTGCTACAACTAATACTGTTACTATAATTTATTTAATTTCATTATACTTTTTTTTTTGTTTTGTTTTTTGTCTGTGTCCGTTATTGACACTACTTTGTCATGTTTGTGTCTTATGCAACCATGCCAAGAAAATATTTTTATTAAAATATTTCATGATAATGTTTGTGATTATCAAAAATGTAAAAAGGTGTTCAAAAAGATTTTTTTTTCCACTACTGTATAATATAGAAATATGGTGTAAATCATTGGTGTCTTTTAGTACAGGGTCCAATATGATCTCAGGTTAACTTTAATGATTAAAATACATTAAAACACAATTAAAATAAGAGACATAAAAACATTTGAAGGCTGCACTTTGGTCCGAGAATGAGTTTAACGGCCTTGATCGTCACTATCTTCAGTGTAGTTTTTACATTTCAAAAATTCATCCCGTGGGCTGGACTGGAGCCTTTTGTATTTTTGATCCACTAAATATAAATGAACAAAAACGATTCACGATCAAACCCTTTTGTTAGTATTCCCTGTAAGTTTTTAAAGTTCATATTGGGATCACTGAGTTTTTTTGAGCAAACATAGCCTTGTGATTCTGGAACATTCTAAGTTATAACTTTACTGTTTCCACTAAGTGAAGAATGGGTATTATTCAGTAGAGTCATGCTACTCTTTTGCCAAAACATACACCTAATAACTTTATTGAATGTTCTGGAAGTCTGGACTGACCTGGATGTGACCGCCTACCTGACTGGTCAGTGGAATAAAACAACCACAGGGCAGCAGTTTTAGTTTCCTTATGTGTCCTGCCAAAGATACACACACACACACACACACACACACCATTTCCTGTTCGACCAAGAATGTTCCTGGTTACTTCTTAGAACAATAAATATGAAAACCTCAGTATCATGGCCAAGGTTCAATGATCTCATGTTCTTAAAGCATGAAACGGGGTGTATATAACAAAACAAAACAAAACAAAAAAAAGCTTTGAGTATCTGAGAAAATCTGAGATATATTCCACTTTTACAGTCTGTCAAACTATCCTGTTGTGAAGACGCTCATTTTCTTCCTCTGGCCATTTGATTCTTTTATCTGCCGTCACGCCAGCTTATCACTTTTCTTCTTTCGTACTAAAGATGAAATGGCTGTGATCAAGTGAGTTTTGTTTTATTGATGAGGAGCTAGCTGACTATTCTAGATGTGCTCAAGTCAGCACCATACTAAAGCAGAATCTACAACCACAGATAAAGGTGATTTTACATAAGCTACTGTTATGCCATTTTATTTTCAGCTGTTTTCAACACATTAATCTTAAGATAATAGTCTTTCTTTTGCATGTATGCACCTTGAAAGCATGTGCTCCCCTCTTATCTTTTTAAAAAGGAAATGAATAGCTGTGGGTGTTTAATGCATCCATGTTCCCTGTAAATTGACTTTTAATATATAAAAGATTAAAATCCAGAGGAAGCATCAATAATTCAAAGTAGCATTAACACACAAACACTGAGATCAAGTGAAGGAAAACACAAAAGGATACAATTAAACATAGAGGGAAGGAGTCCGCTTTGAAGTACAATGGCTCAGAATTATCTGGTTTTAATCAGAGAAATCAAAGCGGCGTTTTGCAAATCTATTGCTCATGATGTCTGTGGATATTTTTGCTAAAAGAAAACAAGCTTGTTTCAGTCGTGTACAGTTATGTCAGTTAGGTTTTTTCCAAGACTTTGTGAAAGTCAAATTGAAAACAGGTGTGGCAGCCCTATAGGGCTCTAATTCATCAAAGGCTGGATGGGTCGCATGAGACAGCGGAACAAATGACATATGAACCAACAGGATATAACCCAACAAGCATTAAAAGTTAAAAAAAAAAATAAATAATAATAAAAAAGCATTTTTGTAAATAATTGATCATCAATTCTAATAAAGTTAGCAGGTTAGAAAATACAATAGCCTTAATAGCCTTTATACCTAAAAAGAAGCATCGCCAGTGTGTTTGAATTAATGTACACACTCATCATCAGTGCAGAATACACATGCTCATAATTAAAACCGCTGGGCATCATGGGATACCAGTCAGGGTGATCATCTAATGACAAATGTTTTTAACCCAGTGCTACTTTTGTGACAGCTGCCAAATATATTTTACCTTTCTTGAGTGATTTACCGCTAATATATAATATAATAGTCTGTATTTTTTTTTCAGTGAAAGTTGTGTATTTTTCTCTCATCTAGAAGTTAATATAAACTCAGATTAAAATTGAGGATTATTATATCAGAAACAGAGAAAACAAAAAAAAATAAATAAATAAAGTGAGTTTTTCAGCAAACATCAATAACTGAATGTAAAAACAAATGTGTCCATTTATAGCTATTGATCCAACTCCATTGGTTGGTTTTACTGGTGGTGTTTCCACACTCATTATGGAGCCTCTGAACATCCAAATGGGTCATATGTGATGACCATTAAAAGATGAAAAGCTGTATTTTACACCAATTATTTACATGGTTTGATAGGTTTAGTGGATCAGAAGTGAGGCATCATTTTTGATCAGTAGATGGTTTTGGTCACCAGTGGATGTTTGGAACTTTATGGGTTAAGTTACTTAAATTTAAATTTAAATAGAGGAACTAAATTAAAAAGAAAAACAAATACACGAGAATATATTAGATAGGTAGATATGTAGGTAAAGAATAAATATGGTTCCCGTCTTTGCCTGAAGGTACCCAGGATAAACACTGGTACCATTACGACCCTCATGAGGATTAAACGGTTCAGGAAATTAATGGAATAAATCAGGTTAAACAAAGGTAAAAAGTCACTTTATTTGTATAGCACTATTCATCCACAAGGCAATTCACAGTGCTTTACAAAAACAGAAAAAGACAGGCTAAAAACACACAATTATAGTTAAAACACAACTTAAATATTTAGCAAGTAAAATAAAGTAAAAGGTCAGAGTGCAGAGAGAAGCTGTTCAGTTGTATGCACAGTTGAACAGAGCCTGGATTTAAACACTGTCAGAGGAGAGGCCTGTGTGATGTCATCAGGAAGACTGTTTCACACTTTAACTGTGTGGATCTAAAACTTCACTCTGTTTAGTCCCAACATTAGACAGAAAAAAATAATTTTTGAAAAACAAATAAATATATGACCAAAAAATGTGTTTGGAGTAATATATGATGCATGTTTCCACTTTACTTCATGCACAGACAAGTAAAAAGAAAGAAGTATTATTTAAGGTAATTGAGGCTGAGTAATATATATCAATAAACTGGATATAACTTTTTTGTTTTGTAGGCTGAGGTCAATGGTTATACATAGTGAATACATAGAGTTGTGCTCATAGGTTTACATATCTGAGCCGAATTTGTGAGTTTTTGGCTATTTTTCAGAAAATACAAAGTGTTTCTTTCACTCATGGTTAGTGGTCTGGTGAAGCCGTTTATTACCAAACAAATGTGTTTGCTCTTTTTACATTATACTCACAACAGAAACTAACCAAATGAACCTGATCATAAGTATACAGACCCTAGTTCATCCTCTGTATTGACTCCATTTAACATCAGTGACAGATATAGTAGTTGTGGATCAGATAAAGCAGTTAATTTTTTTTCAGTTCCTTTCAGATTTTGGCTTTTTTTGCATGACCTCCATGTTTGACCCCCTCCTCAAAGTGGCTGAATGATACTGAGGTCAGACTGAGATGGACCGACCCATGCTCATTCAGTCAGGGTATGTAAACTTATGAGCACAACTGCAGACCTGCTGGGTGTTTGGCTTCTCTTTAACTTCTGTCTGGTCCACTCTCACATCCACAAATTCATCACAGTAAATCATCATGAGCAAATTTTATTTTAATCAGATTGAGAAAAACAGCTCCTGACAAATACCAGACCAGTGGCTTGCAGCCTTTTGCATAATACAATTACACAGGCTGACATTGTGGTTACAATTTGATTAATTGTGAAGCTCTAGTTCTAAATATTGCGCTCCCTGATTCGTATCATCCCCGAAAAAAATCATATCGATTGATCTGTGAATGAGTCTATCATATGCTCCTGTAACTGTGTAACTGCTGTGGGGGGTTTTTCTGGGGCTGTATGTGCTCTTTTCTCCCTGTGGACTAAGACATTATTTGATCTCCTTATGTTGAAACCTTTCCAAAGCTGAATATGATTTTAGACCATGTTAAAAGATGACATTTTGAGGACATGGGAGTTTTTACCAATCTGCAATCTGTTAGTGATTCCTGTGACAGCATATTCACTCAATAAGGTCGGGCCTGTTTTTAAATGGCATTGACTAAGGTTGACAGTGAAACTAGTTGACAGTTGACAGTGAAACTATCAGCATGTTAAGCCAAAGTCGGTCCTTATTAGCTGCACAATACCAGTGAAGTCAGTGATGGAGGACATTACAGTTTGCCAATGGAGTATTGACTGACATGTTGATGAGTTAATACGGATAAAGTCACGATGGCACGCTTGTGTTTTTGTTGTGTTTTTTTTTTTTGCACACGTTTCCAAACTAATTTAAAAAGACAGATGGCTGTGCTTATTAAGTAGCATCTAGAGAGACAATTAAAGAGAAGTGCAGGAGCTACTGTAGTGAATCCAGCACCTATATTGGGAATCAATGACCTCCACACAATGATTTTAACTTGTTGTAACAAACTGTATTGATTCCTGACATCCAGCAGGCTTCATTGTTTTGCGAGCGTAACATTATTTTGTCTTTCCAAGACACCGAGGTGCAAAGGGAGAGCCATAAATCTAAGCTTTCTGTCGATTTAGCCATGCAATACAAAACTATCTGTCAAAAGCTAGACTTTTTTTGTGTGACTGGGTTTTTGATGGGGATCAAGTAAACATAATGAAAGCCTGGAAAAGTAACTCAGCACTTTGTGTCACCTCAAGGCCGCCATGCCTCACACTGTACGCGCCGCTTCAGCAGAAAGAACTGCTGCGACGATGAGTGATATGTTGAAACATAATACATCAGCTCAAAGGTGGCGTTTTATGCTGTGGTGCCATTCAGTTACAGTTACTGCCACATGCTACAGATTTGGCTAAGATGAGCATCCTCAAAGAAAGGGGGTGGGGGGGCAGTGCACTTGTGCCATAAGTGTAAAACTAAAAAAAAATATTGCCTTAAAAAAGCTATTTACATTTGGTTCTGACAGAATAATTATTAAAAAAAAAAATTTTGCTTTTTTTGACTGGAAGCTTATACAACACCACATATCTTTCATCAGTGCTCTGAGGCAAGAAAAGGAATATTAGTATTGAGCTAAAGTCTCTCTGGTGCATTTCAGATTCAGTTATAGCATTTCCCGTGGCATCCTCATTTTACTTTGATGAGAAAAAGAAATGTACATCAGGTTATATTCACCTGCTCCAACAGGGATTTGCACAAAATCCCTCATAGTCTTCAGGTGACATCATTACTCACATATAGTACATATCTGAGCAACAATGAGCCCATTTGCACTTGAAGCGTACTCATTAAGCACCAGCTGGATTTAGTCTCATAGGAGAGGAATAATTAAGTTGAAATCAATACGAAAATTACAGAGGTGAAACCGGAACCTACAGTACATTAGCTGTAAAGTATTCCCACTGCAAAAATCCTTATCTCCACTCTGTGATGACCCTAGAGAGAAATTGACTTCATCCATTGAGGCATAATCTCAAATATACGGTAGCTCTACACCTTAAATGTGGCAATTACATCCATTTACAGGAAAGAGCTTCAGGATAAGCAGAGAAAATAATTGACCCAAGTGGCTGATATCTTAAGATAAAGGCAAGGTATGCACATATGGGATGATTACTTACACAGGTAAACTTTACTTTTAATACAACAGCATTATTTTATGGTCCTTTAAATACTTAAAAGTACACTGTCACTGCCAATTGTGAAAAGAACACGAAAGTTTCCTTATTAATTATACATATTGATGAAACAATGACAGAGCCAAAGAAGTATTTCCCCTGTTTTTTGGGGGGGGGGTACTGTCTTCTTACGTTGCAATGCAGTAAGAAGATACACAAAAAAGACAAGAAAGGTTAAAGGAAACAATGAAGGTTGATTTGGGAGTGTATTTTCTGGACTATAAGCTGCTACTTTTTTTTTTTTTTTATACTTTATGTTTTAAACCATGAGGCTTATATTCTGTGGATTTTTCTTCCACCACTAGGGGCGCTCTAACCAGAATTAGAATCAAAACTACTAAGAACAATCAATGCAAAGAAGAATACCTACTTTTTCTTTAGCAGTTAGAACACAAACGACAAATTACCAACTGTTAATTATTTTTCAAATCCTCACCCCTTCATCGTGGAACAGATGTTACGAAGTACTTGTTGTTTAACTGTGACACAGAAGACGACGACTTCATGGGTTTTAGCAGAGAACAATTAAAGTGATTAAGTGAAGATAAATACAGTAAAAACGGGTTATTTTTCTCTTGGTTCTGTTCCGTTTTAATCAGCAAAGTTGCTGCCATGTTAAAAGGCACTGTTGCACATGTACAGTAACTACATTTACAGTTCAAAATCCTTCTGTACATGCAGTAAATATATGATTTTTCAATATAGATATCAGCAGCTTATAACCCAGTGCAGCTTGTTTTATTATATTTTAAAAAATACAGCAGATGCAGCTTATATACAGGTGATTTATAGTCCAGAAAATATAGTAAACCTTTTCTTTCACTCCTTATAAATGAAAATATTTACTTGTATATTTGCCTTGTTTGTTGCAACAAACACTGCTCCTCACATGTCACTTATTTTGGTGTTGATCCAACTGATGTCGTCATATCAATTCTCTCTCTCTCTCTCTCTCTCTCTCTCTCAAATTGATGTTTTTTTAAAGGCCTGTGAAATTTTGTCCTTTATAAGTGAATGGGTCAAAAAAGATTTTTAAAATTCATAACAAATGTGAACTTTGACCTTCATTTTCAAAATGTAAGGAGATCTATTGTGGGTTACTGGAGGTCTATGAACTCAACTTGACATGAATTAAAACAATAGATTTTCTGCTACAGAAAAATAATCCAAACCAAAACCCTTGCCTCCCCTTTTTTTTGAGGGGGGGGGGGGGGGGGGGGGGTTCACTTCATTACTCACTGGGAGTTGAAGAAAAGAATATCAATGCTTCTATTTTTAACAGTTGATTCCTTTTACTGGAAGCAGGTAGTGTTGATCATGATAACATTTGAAAAATACCTTTGTCAGAGGCGACTGCGAAGCTCGGCCATGGCAGCAATGCTAATTCTGGTTTATGCTGAGGGATAGCTGAGTGCTAACAATGTCTGATGGTAAAACATAATACTCATAACATAATATAGATCTATAATACATATTCTTAAAGTCAATGTATTACACACAACCCACTTAAAGGTCCAGTGCGTAAGGTTTAGCAGGCTCCCTTTATAAAAAATCTCCAAACAGAATATCAAATGAAATATAATTAATACTGAATATAGAAATATAGCTAATACTGTAAGTACCTTTGGAAAAATACTTATATTTATTTTCTGTTAATTTAATTTTTGTTTATTCTACCATTTGTGCCAGGGATAAAAGAAATATATATATATTTTTTAGTGTACAGTATAATTCTAAAAATACATTCATTGTACTATTTGAAAGTCTTAACTGATTGAATCAACACAAAATAAATCACAAAACCTCAAATATGACAAGGTAAAGAAATACCAGTCACTGTCTTCAGTAGCGTAGCATCTTATTGGTGAATATCAGTAAATATTGGGCAGTACTGATGTTCAGGCAGTACATTGTCTCTTCCACACATGCCATATTCATAATTGTGTTTTCATGAGTGCATAATCGCCTGACAAAAGTGTTTTCATTACCTTAGAATGGACTGTTATACGTGCAGACATTACATTTTCATAACAGCTGTTTAATGCTATGTCTGTCCTCTGCTGAAGTGATTGCCTCTGTCATAATGACGACAATATCATACTAAAGCTGCATAACATAACTGATTAACTGTACTAGGAACCATATTCTGCACCTGAGAACGATGCATGAAAACCAGTAAAATGTAAAAGGAAAAAAAAAAAAAATCTCATGTACAGATGGCTTAATTGCCAGTTCTATCAAAGTGTTATTCAGCCAACAATTGTGTGTGAAAATGCTGCAGAGACAATAAGGAAACAGCACTGGGTTTAAATAGAAACTTTAGTTCTTAGGTCTAATCACATGTGACATGCATGATGTCTTCACTGATGTTGGACACAAACAGCACTGAGTTAAATTTAAAAGCAATGTCCTTGGCAAGTTAAAGGAATACTGATTATGATTCAGCAGTAGTAAACACCTAAATCCCTTTAGAGTCCCTGCAAGTGGATTCACTGTCAAGGTCCGATGGTGACAACAAGACTAATTACTCCATAATGGGAATCATCCCTCTCTGTCTCCAACCCCAGACAGGAGTCTTGAACGGCTGAGAACTGGCTGGGTGATTACAATGTGGCCTCATAAGCATTGGCCATACATACAGATTAACTGTGACCCAATCCATCAAAACAGAAAGCTGGCTGTTAGCAAGGCGACGGAGCATGCACTTACATCAAAATGCCCCCTTCCACTATTTTTGCCTAGTTGGACTTTGTTTTCATGCGGGTCTGTTTCAACTGGAGCTTACATATGGTGATACATATTCAAAAGCCTTTAAGATATATGTGGTCTGGAGGGGAGATGGAATACTTCTGGAGAACTTTTCCATTTTGATGTGTTCATTTACATGTACAGGAGGTTTACTGAGATGTTTGTAACCCTTGTCTTACCCAGAAAATCAATCCTCTTTAACTTTCAAATCCAGAATAATTTACAAAATGGTGAATAAATTACATTTTGATGCCATATCAGTGTTTTTTCTGAACCAGGGACTAAGAGCGCAGTGCCTTCATACAATGTATTCACACTTGTACCGTGGCCTGAGTTTGAATGGGTGCAATGTTCCGTCTAATTTTTCATGTGTGTGAGCATATGCGCCAACCACCTGAGCACTGGTGACCAACATCACACGTACACACTCAACAAATTATAATAAATCTTATGGTACTGTATCTGTACAGTACCATAGCACACTCATAACCGTTATGTGTTAAGCCAAATATCACTTTATCCAGGTTAACAGCCTCAAAACGAAAATGATTATACCAAGCTAACAATAATTATCACACCACAAGACTTTTCAACTCCCTGCCTGGGCTTTAAAGTCTTGCAGCTGTTCTACATAATCCAATAGCAATAATACTTTACCAGTGACCCATGCCAACCACCATTGGAAATAATGTGGGATACTGTACAAGACATTGGATACACACTATAATACATAGTTGTGGATATGGTAAATGGTAAATGGTCTGCACTTATATACATTAGCTACACATTCACCCATTCACACACACACACTCATACACCGGTAGGTTTCTAAGGGTCTGTCAGTCTCATTTGGAGCCTAAGTCAGGGTTCAGTGTCTTGCCCAAGGACACTTTGACATGTGGACAGCCAGAGCGGGGACGCTAACCGCCAACCTCTCAGTCATTGGACGACCCACTGTACCAACTGAGCCACATCTACCCACAGATTTGGGTTTACTGAGCAGCCAACATTGACACATTCATGTTTATAGCGAGAAGTATGTTGTCCAACTTCATTCCTCTTCTGTCAATCCTTTTTCCCCATCCACATCCTGAGCCTACTTACAATCCCAACAGCATTCAAGTGGCTTTTCTTTTGTGTGTGTCTGTCCACATTTTCCCCTCAGAAAACTCACTGGCTACCATGGCTTCTTGGAAGGAACCCCCTTCTCGCTAGAAAATGAAAAAAAAAAAAAAAATCCCCCAGTTTCACATCCTGTCCCTTGACGTGTACATATATTCCAACAGCCATTCCATTTTTTAAATCTCCACATTTCTTTTGTTTATTTATCTCAGTGCACGTACTAGGTCGTTTTTCCTGTTGTAGCATTTAGCACCTTCTACCTCAGTCTCCGCATCCGACTTCCCAACGGCTACAAAGATTAATGTGAGCATGTACAAGGTTCCAGTCTACTGAAGGATGCGCCACAATAAAAAAACCATAAACATTTTATTTCACTTATAACAATGTGCAAAATAATCTAATTCCTTGTGTATTATTGTCTGCAAAGTCAGGAAAGTGAGGTAAAGCTAACAAGCTAACACAGTCAAATAGTGAGCGGCAGAGATTTTCAGTGTTTGGAGAATATGAGAGCACTGCATGATTGCGCAGTCAAGAGGGAACAGTGAATGGGCACTACAGGTCTGAAACAGGAGGTGGTGGTGTGGAGGGAATATGTCGCTTTGAGAAAAAAAATAAGAGCAACCTTCATTGTCTGGTGTATTTGACAGAGTGGTTCTGTAGGTAAGGTGAAACTGCTGCACGGATCAGAGGCTTTTTCAGAGACAACAAGAGCAATGTTTATGGTTTTGTGAAAAAATGGTGTGATGATGATCAGGTCCGGACCTTGGGCCAGGGCACGGATGCATTCACACGGCATTGTACCGTGCTGGAAGATGGGAGTACTTTCTTCTTCTTGTGTCAAAAATGTTACTCTTCTTCATGGTATTTGGCAAGTACTGTATGGTTTATTAATAGTAACGCCTACTATTAGGAGCAGCACTGTGTTCCAGTCAGACTAATGACAATGGTAATAAAGCACATTTTCAAAAGTAACTAGGACTTGTAATGGTATTAAGTACTCATATCAGTACTCTGTATCATTAAGTCCTCAAATGTAAGTACTTGTGCTTTGTCTGTAAAAATGTGATATTGATGCATCTGTACTAATTCGACATATGTCTCCTAAACTGGCATGCATATTAATATAAACAAGCACATTTGTTTGGAAATGAAGTTGATAATCTTGTACAGTCATCAACCGATCTGGATACAGGCTGCCGATATTTCTAACTCGATATTTGGAGCTGATCTTTTTTTTTCTGCGTCAAGTGATAAAAAAAATGTCAGAAAATCTTCTTAATTTACAATTAGAAAAAAAAAAAATGTGACAACTAACCAAATAAATATTACTACTAAAAAAAATATATATGTTTTTTTTCAGTGTGGATAGCAGTATCTCCAAGAACACGGAGGTACCATGAACATCACCTGTCAGTGAATCATGGCAGGAAAAAAACAACATATCTGCCAATGCAACAGGCCAATACGGATACAAGAAAACAACAATACATTGATCTATCATTAATCCTGTATAATCAATCAACTTTAGTCTGCAGTTCTCACGATAACAGAAACAACCCTTTTCTCTGAGCAAATATAACTTTTCACATCCTTCATCTGTCAGAAGATTATTGAAAAAATGAAATGTTTCAACAAATAGACTTTCCTTTTCCATTTTTCTCACGGCATACGTTTAAATCTTACCCTACAATAACCTTTTTTTTCCCCCCCACAATAAATTTCTCCACAATTGTTCTTTTCACATTTTAGTGCTTGCGTATGTGTTACCCTGGTGCCAGATGACAGTCGGCATGAAGTGTAGACTGACATTTCAGAGTAGATAGACAGCTTCCATCCACACTCCTGAGCAGGAGAGACAAATGTGACGAGCAGTGAGGCAGAGAACCAAGCTGCAGCGTGATTGATACAGGTGCCACCGCGAGAGGTCAAAGCCATGCCTCAAAAAACGGGGCCATCGATTCTCCTGCCCTTTAAACAAACAAAGGGACATCTCTCCACTCAGCCTCTGTGGTGCTGTTATAGGCTCTGACTTGTGCCAGCCCCTTTAAAACAACATACAGCTCAATGGTCAAAAGTAGTTAAAAAACACCCATCGTGTTTTCCTTAGGCAGGTTTGTCAAGTGTTTTTGCATCATCACCGTTCTTTGTGCAACTCAAAAGCCAATTTGACTTCACTTTGGGACAAAAGCGCTCTGCTATTTTTAGTTTTAATGTCTTTCCTCTGTCTCCATTTGCCTCACGTCTTTTTCCTGATAGAACACTGTTGAGAGTTGCCGGAGCATTGCCGAAATCTATTCCCCTCCTGCTAAGGCAGCTGTTTAGAGGTTCTCATTAATAAGAGAGGACTGTAAGGAAACCAGCATGAAAAGAGTCTCATAGTAATACCCACCACTACCAATGTGAGGCAAGACAAACCACAGTAAACACGAACCGTGGCGAGGGAGAAAAAAAAAAAAAAAAGGTGTTCAAGTCCTCTAGTCTCTTGGTGGGCTAATAAAGGGAAATGAGGCCTGTTATTTGCTGCATATGTGCCAATATTGTAATCTAGAGGAAAAGGTGTGGCAGGCTGGACACATGTTTTCTGAAGTGATTATCTCTGTAAGTGCACAAAGAATTTGGCGTGTGTGTAGCAGTTGGTGGCCTGCAGTAAAGGTCAGGCTTTAAGAATGAGTGTAAGAGCTCTGTGCACTTCAAACATCCAGCTCCACAATATGAACACTGTTCTGTTTTACATCTACGTCTCCCTGTGGTTCAGCTGGCATATGTTAGAGCCAGATAGCCTCCAATAATACAGACCGCAATCATGGGTTTTCCTCCTTTCTGCTAACCACTCCAAACAATCTCATATCAGAAATATGCCTTTGTTCAAGCCATGTTGGGACCATATGAAAATTTGTTTGATGAACAATGTGGTTTTGACACCAAAGACATGCTTGATTTGAAGAAACATGTGGTTTAGACATTGTTTTAACTTTGACAGCTTGTTTGTGGAATAGTAAACTGGAAGCCTTTGTCATTTGTACGGTTTATGGGAATTTTTTTGCAGAAATTGATTATAATTTTCAGAATTACATTTTCATGGAGTCATAGTGGTTCATTCCACTGCTCTCCTGTTTTTTTTTTTTAAAGTATCTGCTTCAGACATTAAATGTGTTAAATCTTACATCCATACATCTTACATTTATTATTATTATTAATACTACTACTACTACTACTAATAATAATATACATTTTATTTGTATAGCGCTTGTCATGGCACTCAAAGACGCTTTACATGAAGTAAAAAAAAATTTGAATAAGAGTCCGACTACAATAGGAAAAGAAATAATAAAACAAAAACAAACCAAAAAAAAAACTAATAGAAAACCGATCAATCACATTAAAACATTAAAAGCAATATTGAACAAATGAGTTTTTAAAAGGGATTTAAAAGTAATATTAATCAGAAAAATGACTTTAGTGCTGGATAACTCATGTTTTTAATATATATGATGGTGTGTTATTCCACATATATGGTGGTTTATGTACATGTATAGAATGGATTAGTAAATATTCCACTAGAAAGAACCTGTGGATCATAATGTGCAAAACATAATGTACAGTGTTTTGAAGTAGATCTGAGACTAATATTCCTTTGGACTAAAACCTCTTCTCTTATTAATTCTAACAATTTCACATTTTCACCCCAGACTTATCTTGGAAATTTGATTGACCAGCATTTAAGACTTGAGTTTTATTTTTCACTAACACACACGTGTGGGAACATTTCATTAGTTTTATTCTGGAAGCATGTTACTGGTCGAGTTCAAAAGTGATTCCGTTGTTTGTTTGTTTTTAAACAGTTAAGTCAAGTCAAATTGGTTGATCTTTTTGGGACAGTGGCTAATCAAGTCTTTGAGGGTTTGAATAGTGGTATTACTTTTTGGCCCCAGTGTTGCTTTGGTTTTGGTATAAAAACAGACTGCTTGTCATGGAGCCAACTTGGAAGTTGTTCAGCATGAAAGTAGTGATGCAGGGTGTGATATCATAAATTTGTTAATATTTTAAACCTGTGATGATTATGAAAGCAATGAGGGAAATGTTGAGAATGATGTTTTGTCTAATCTCTATTGTCTAATGAGCAATAAAGATTTTTCTTCACTACTTTTGATAGTTATATTCACAACAAAATGGAATCAGGTTTTTTAAAAAATATTTTAAATTCCCTTAAATATTACTTTTCCTCCAATGTTGTCACAGGCGTAAGTAACAGAGGTGTGGAGTGAGGATGAAAATCCTGTTGAAAACACAGACAATGATTAATAATTATATGGATAGTAATATAATCATTTATTATGTTAAATTGATATCAATTTCCATATAGCGAGTATAAGGCAAAATAATAAACACGGACAAATCATTTGGGAGATGGTATTTGATATAATTTAATGAGATAGATTATTCAGGTGCTTGTGGTATTTCCACTCTGGGCAGTAAATATAATGATTCGCTCTGATTAATTTTATAGAATTAGATTTGTACATTTTATTATATAAATCTAATAAGACATTTACAGAGATGAATATGCCTTATTTACCATCAGGGAAATAGCTCACAGTCTGTAATGTAATGTACTCCCCGACCGCAAAATTGAACTTCCAAGAAAGAAATCAAATGCATTAAATGTGAAATTAGGCTTTTGTGGAAAGTGCCAGGAAGGAGTTACTAATAACAGTGTTTTTTTTTTTTTTCAACCTTTTATTATTGGAGCTGATGATTTATACGTTATTCTCCAAAGACGTGAAATATTCACAGTTTCCATGAGATTTGTTTTTATCAGAGCATAGAAAAACCTCTGAAACTGTCTTAAGACCATCATGGGACAGAAAACCCCTCTGCAGAAGTTTGTTTAAGTGGATTAGTAGGTCCTCAAGGAAAGACTATTGATGTTTCATTACACGTTTTACAGAACAATAAATCTACTTGACCCCAGTTAACATTCAACTTGCGTCAGTTATGTAACTTGTTATAGTTTTATATAAGCGCACAGGCACACGCACCACAAAAAAACCAAGTCAGGTAGCAAGCTGTGCAAAAAGTAATTGAGCTGTGCTTCCGAGTATATTGTCAAAAATAGAGGTGAGCTCTCAGTGGGGTGTCCACCAAGTAATGTATGACATTAGTGGGTACAGTGAGTGGAAAGGTCATCAGTGAGGGACCCATAAATCGTTCTGACACTCAAACACTCAGGCACATGTTTCTAATCAGCTCAGGTTCAAATAATATTATGGTTGAAGAATTCACCGCTGCAGTCATTAGCTGTTATCAAAGACTAACTTTAGTGTGTGTGTGTGTGTGTGTGTGTGTGTGTGTGTGTGTGCGCGTGTGCTTGTATTTCTATCTTTGTGGGGACATTGATATGTTTACAGTCACACTATGGGGACCAAAATATAGGTCCCCATGAAGGTTACATATAAATAAAGGTTTCACTAGTAAAATATAAATGATGTGGCCCTATAAGTACATTCATTATTTTTTTACGGAAGTCCCCATAAAGCATGGGGGAAACAGGTGTAAAGCAAATCAAAGGTTTGAAGTTGTGTTCACTATTTTTTATGTATTTTTTTCCCATTTATTTATTTTTTTTAGTAATTGTTATTTATTCTATTTTTTTATGTATTTCTTTTATTGTTAAAGTACTATTATTTATTCATTCATTAATTTGTATTTAATTTGTTTCTAGTTAATTTTCAAATATTTACTATTATTTATTTTATTTTATTTTATCAAAAAAAAAAAAAAAAGATGTGTTTACACTCCCTACCCAATGGCTACTTGATTACAAACCTGGTCCTTATGAAACGTGGAAACGAGTGTATGTGTGTGTGCGTGTGTGTCGGCGGGGGGTGGGGGTGGGCTTTAAAACCACCAGGAACTTGAAGCATGAAGAATAATTATGTACATTCACGGTGAGTGGTTAAAGCAGGTGGAATGCTTTCTGCTTTTCTGCTCAAACTCTCTTGTATTTTCGACGGGCTGAACAAATATTTTAGTTCAAACGTCAACCCACATAGGGAAACATTTTGTAGTCTGTTTTCCACCTCTTTTTTTTTTTATACACTCATGGCACAAACACTCATGCACGTCTTGCTCTCCAGCTCCTCCAGCTGGATGTTAACCTCCACGTTCACCAATCACAACTGTGAGTCCGAAACCTAAAAAACTTAGTGTATTTGTCTCCCTTCCTGTCTACTGTGCACAAGCAATTATTCCACTCCATATATCTCACTGAAGACTGTTTGGATACCCATTCTGCACCGGGGGATGAGCTTGGCAACGGTGTGTTGATAGTCATTTTCACAATGGACTCCCTTTTCAAATAACTTCAGCCAGTAATTTGCTCATACATCTTTGGGAACAGCTCACCCAACCATAAAAAAGCCTTAAATCCTGGAGCTAAAACAGCGATTCAGCAGTAGAGGAGATGCTTCTTTTTGTTTTTGCTTTTTTTTTTTTTTTTTACCCCCTTCCTTTTGAAGGAGTGTGATAGAGGAAATGAGGCTGTTTCAAAAAGGGAGTCTGTACTTCCTGTGTGTGTTGGTCTCTGAGGTTAATATTACAGTACAGACAGTAATTTGCTCTTTGTATTGGTACTTATCTCCCCTCACAGCTGGTGTGTTTTGCCGAGTGGACGGCCATTAATCAAGCCTTTCTCCTGCAGGAAGTTGGACTATCCATCACCTCTCTCTCCCCCTCCCCCCTTGACTGCCTCTTGTGCCCTACCAGGCTGTAAACCTTTTCATTTTACATGCCCAAATGCAACCTTGAATATCATTTTGGCATTTTCCTGTACTGATGGGTTGAGTGAATCATGTGTGCAAATTGGAGCGTTTTACAGGAAGTGGGTGTGATTGGTTGAAGTGGGCTGTTTGTCTACCATTCAGGAAGAATGGGCAAGAAAATGCAATCATTTTACATCCACTCTGCTGACATTGAAATACCTATTCACAGACTCCAGTATTAATCACTGGGCTGTTAAATTCTGCTTCATTTTACGTGACAGTAATTGCCCAGGAAATAAAGCAGGACTGAAAAACAGTCAAAAAAAATTGTTGATAGCGTGCAAAGCAATAAATATACCCAGTGTTTTAGCTTTGGAGCTGTCAAAACCTTTTCCATCCTATTTTTCAGTGCAGGTACCAAATGTGCTGAGCCTCAGATAATGTCAAGGTTCTGTTTTTACAACTGATATCACATTATGGTCAGAGGAAAGGATAGCACACACTTTCTCATGGTGTTTGGTAGTTTAACCAATTGAATCCCCAGAATCTAAAATCAAGTAGTCCAGTCCAGATACATGTCTTCTCATGCATAGTTTTGTGTTCCCTATTAAAATCATTTTTCTAAGCAAAATAAGGCGATTACTGTAAGCTACAGTTTATTCATTTAATTTAATGCTCATGAATTGACCAAATCAAAAATTACATTTAATAAAATTTGTTGGAGACATGCACAGTACTGTACAAAAGTCTTAGGCCACCTTTAGCTTTATTTTAAAGGGTTGGAATGAGCATATATGTATATGGATGTCTATGCAACTGGGTTTATTTTGGTATTTAGCAGCTTTTTAGACCTAATAATAAGGAGAGGCAAGTTTATTTGTATAGCACATTTTATGTACAAGACAATTCAATACAATGAGAAATGTAGATATATTTTCTCCAGGAGGTACCTAATATTGACCTGAGATAAATGCAAATAAAATAAAACTCAGAAAAGGAAAAATCAGAAAAGTTTCAAAAAATATCCAAAAGTAAAGCCTTTAAAACACACTCACAATTTCTGACGTATGACTTATTTTTCATACATTTGTCATTTGTCTAGGTTGAAAAAGCAACAAGTCTATTCTGAGAATATAAAGAGTATAAAGTACAGCTATTTATACAAAAATGTAGGGAGTAAAAGTAAAAAGTTGCCAGAAAAATAAATACTCAAGCAAAGTACAGATACCTAAAAATGTACAGTAAAGAAAGTACTTCTACTGAGTTACTTCCACCTCTGGAAAAGCATTACAACTTTACTAAACCAACAACCCTAATGTTTGCACATGATTGCATGAGGTAACATGAGGACACAAATCAACAAAATACATTACATAAGCCTTGTAATGTTTATCTGAGTGGATTCCACACTGAAATAATAATAAAAACTTAGTCTTGATAAATGGCTGTTGGCTCCAGGCAAAGGTTTACATTTGCAGCTTTGCATTACTGTATTCCATTTGTTTAATATAAATATTTGTTGTGAATTTTCTAATAAATAATGGAGTAGTACCAGATGGCAGCAGTACAGAATTAAATATAGAAATGAAAATACAAAAAAAAAAAAAAAGAAAAAAAAAATTGTTTACGCTCAGCTAATTACTGAGACATCCCAGTTTGTTCATGTTATCATGGTACCGCTGACTGAAGTGTAATGTCACATCATGTTTTAGCGCTTTGACATAATGCTACTGTCAACTCCATGTTTAGTGTCACATACTAATTCTTTATTTAAAACTGAGGACAACCTCTTCTGTACTTACTGTAAAGTGTACCTTGTGTGAATGCCACAGCAACATCTGATGAATGAAAGAGAAGAGAAGAAGAGAAACTATTTTTGGATTGGCAGTGTTACCACAATCTAAAGACCTTTTAACGCAAGAGCAAGATACATACAGTATGATGGCACCACAATGAATGAAGAAAATACAGCTGAATTAACTGTATTTCATCTTTTGAATACAACAACATTGGTGTACAAGAAAAGCTTCAAGAACAAAATTTGGAAATTTATACCAAATTTAAGTGACTAAAGCAAAATTAAATCAAACATCCATGTGGGTGGTAGAGTTAAAGC
Source organism: Siphamia tubifer (assembly GCA_020466265.1). Taxonomy (NCBI): domain Eukaryota; kingdom Metazoa; phylum Chordata; class Actinopteri; order Kurtiformes; family Apogonidae; genus Siphamia; species Siphamia tubifer. Next base: position 18,277,129 of record CM035792.1, on the reverse strand, counting down.
ACTGAATGAGAATTAAAATTGATAAAGGAAGCCTCTGAGCTGCCAAAAACATTGTCTGGACACTAGAATAAACTCAATAAGATTTATAAATATACCGTACATTAACCTATATATGAATAATAACACTTTATATCATCATATACTGTATATGGCCAGTCAAAATTTTGGACTCACCTGGTTTTTCTTTATTTTCACTATTAACTATTTATATTGTAGAAGGCATCCCAACTATGAAAAAAATTAACATAACTCAAAGCATGTATGTTTTAGAGTCTTCAACATTAGACACATTTTTCTTTTATTACTGCTTTGTATGTTCTTGGCATCCTCTCAATAATCTTCATGAGGTAGTCCTCTGAAATGTTTGACAACAGTTTTGAAGAACTTCTTCGTGATGCTGAGCACTTATTGACCATCTGCTCCATCTGACGCCATTTAAATGACATGGTGAGTCCAAACTTTTCACTATACTGTCAGTAATGTATCTTGAAAATAGTAATCAACCAACATTTTTGGCATCCAATAATTCTTGTCAGTATGTAGTAAGTGTGTAAAATGTAACTTGTTTCATTTTTCAAGCAATTTTTGAAGACTCTCCCCAAAAGGACTAAACTGCCCTAACGCTCTGCACCTTCTACTTTTATACTCTTGCACTAGAAACCAGACAAAACTACCCAGGCCATGCAATATGGAAAACATCATGTGCTGCTGATAAATACAATAGACTCAACAGTCATCCTGTCATCTCTGTCTTGTCTTCTGCTTCAATGTCTGTCTGTCTGTCTGTCTTGTCTTTGTCTATGTGTGGTGAGAAATTACATTTCAATTCCTTCCTTGTATGACCAGTGCATGTGAAGAAATCGACATCTATAATGAACACATGAAATCTGTTAAGTCAGATTCTCTCCATCAGGGGTGTCAAAGTCATTTTAGTTCAGGGCCCATATTAAAACAAATTTGATCTGAATTGGGCCGTAACACTAAAATAATAACATAATAATTTATCCCAGGGGCCGGACTGGACCCTCTCGAGGGCCGGATTTGACCCCCGGGCCGCATGTTTGGCACCCCTGCTTTACATGACAGAATTACATGAAGCGTAATATTTTATTATTATTTATTAATTATTATTATTATTAGAATAGATGTTTCTTGACCTTCTGAGACACAGGAAAGTAAAAGTTTTGGGGTTTTTTATATTCAACAGTTGCCTTGTTTAGAAATGGCACAATGTCAAACACTTTTATATATCCTTAACAGTTGACTCTTTTTTTTTAGTAAAGCTGTGAAACTCTTGTCCCCAGAGGACAATAATGAAACACTGGGTCTCATGAGGTTAACTGTAATATTGTAATATGTGACTTCTGTTGTAAATCTCAAGCAAATGTTTTTAAATGTATGATATAAAAAACAGAAACTTTACAGAACACCAGTGGGACAAACATTTATATCAGTCATGAATTTCATCCAGAAGAAACAGATATAACAAATGTAAATGTCCAAATAGTGAATAGCCTGACATTGCATTCACAGATATATATTTTAAAAGTAGCAGAGATGAGACAACAGGGAATCGTCTCCAGTCTGTACAAAGAATTGTAAAAAAATAAATAAATAAAAAATAAACCCTCATCACATAATGACATCTGAGCGGCTGCACCAGTGTTTTGTAGTCGTGGACTTCATACAGTGGACTGCCATCACTATTAGCTCTGTTCACTTGGTCTTTGTTCTGCTACTCAATATCACATCTGTAAAGCAGTGGGTGATTTGCCAGCCTGTGGTTCTGAAGACCCCTTTAAGTCTTTAGTCTGAGATTCTGCACACATACTGACTCAATCACATCCACACACTCCAATCCTCATCAGAGTTATGAGCTGTAACCTCCTCACATCTTAAATAATCATCAAAATAATACATAAAGTCCTTTAAAGATCTAAAACAAAAACAAAAACCCCCCTCACACTTCAGTAACAGTAAGTCTAAACTGTTTCTGCTACTTCTTGTCTTAAACTGAAATGCACTTATTCTGTTTTTTTGCGTGAGCAGAAGCATAAGGGCTCAAGCTGAGTAAAACAATGATTCAAGGTTGCAGTGATAAATGAGCGTGTCTGCTCTGATAGCAGAAGGTCATGTGCATCGGCCCCCAGTGAGTGTCTGCCATCTAGCACGCAGCAAGGGTGCACTGTTGGCATGCCACGACACGACAACGCTTTCTCCAGCTTCAGCCATCGCCACGGGCCAGTTTCATTGTTTTGTGCATCGCGCTCGAGGCACGCATGAAGATGAGCTCAGGACACAGGCAATTTAGCTTCACTTGTCCAGAGGCTGTTGGATTATTATATTTTTAGTCTTTTAAAAATGAAAGCAAGGCAGACGGGCTTTTTAAGGACAAATTCCTGCTGGTACTGTACATGCATGATTTCTACTGCAAGGGTCAAACCTGAGACGAAGTGAAGAAACAGACAGATACTGAAGTGCCCCAATACTGACTGAAATGCAATTATTTTTTATGTACAGAGGGTAGTAAAAGAAAAAACACAAACAACTACATTAACATATTGAATGATTTCTCTATAGGCGTGCCTGCCTGTTTCCATGGTTTCCTCAGTGTTTTAATTAAATACGCAATTGAAAACTAATGTGTGAATACAGGCAGAAATGAGCTAACCTCAGCCTCTGCAGAGTCTGACATAAAATGTAGAGCAGAGCATTTACCTTTTTCTATAATGATTTTTTTATGCATTTGTTTTTTGTACAAGAAACTAATGGCAGAGAAAAAAAATAAAATTAAAAAAATAAATAAATAAATAAATATATATATATATATATATATATATATATATATATATATATATATATATATATATATATATATATATATATATATATATTATAGCAATTGCCATGTAAACTATAACAAAATAAGTTCAATATGTACTGGAAGAAGGAAACTTATTCAATGTTAGCCCTTGTCTCATATTATACACCTGACATATTACTTTTACTTCCTTAATACTGATGATAATGACAACACTGGTCTCCAAGTAGAATGCTTACAGAATAAAAATTCTGACATTTTACCACAGTTGTCACTGATAAAGAAACAGTCATAAATGCTGAGTCTTAGGTCAAAATGTGAAATTTAAGACTTAACAAGTGAATGGCTTTAACTCCAAAGGATCATTTTTGTCAGATCTACTTCAAAACACTGTCTGTACATTATGATCCATTCACTTTACAGGTTCTTTCTAGAGGAATGTCACTGTACAGAGTTGTTATAATAAAACACAATTATGTAAAATTACACACTTATTACACACTTGTACCATGGTTATATAAAAAGGCAGAATTGGAATTTTGGAATTACGGGATAGAGTAGGCCTGTCTGAAAAAATAAGCATGTAAGATTCAACACATTTAATCTCCAAGGCAGATCATTTCTATAAAAAAATAAAGAAATTGTAGAGTGTAATGAATACTTAACCAGTACTCTTTACATGCAGTTTTGTGCACATCTGCATTAACGTGCCATTTCACCTCACATACAAAACTGAAAGTGAATGCTGCTTGAGCCATTTTATTTATTTATGTCACAATAGTTTCCTCTTTCATTGCTCCAACATTGTTCTTTAATGCACATTATCCACTTACGTATGAAATCCTCTCGATAGCAAAGCATTTAGTAATATTGTTAACTGTAAAGAATACTCCTAAAACCTGATATATTATATCACATGTTAAAGGTATATACAATATACTGACAAAAAACTGACAGCTATGTTTTTAATCTGTTACTTCATCTACAGGCGGCTTCTTCTTCTGGCATACATTATTAACATATATTATTGTCACCCAGTATTTTTTACTACAGACTAAAGTCTTTTTCTGGTAAACTTTAGCCTAGGATCTAGACTGTCCCCAGTGGCCGCAAATGGTATTTGCTACGGGGGAAAGTCTAGAAAGTCTAGGCGAATTTGTGGGCGGGATAACCGCTGTCTGTCAAGTTTTCTCTTTACACAACGCCACGCCATTGGATGGGTAACCAGTCAGAGCCAACCAATCAGAGCGATGAACATGGATTTCGTAGACAGCGTCACCGGAAGAACACACCAGAATGTAGTCTCAAAACGACTGCAGCAGCTTAGCTAGGACTCCCGTACACTATTTGGCACCGGCCGCTTCGGATCTCCTCCGGGTCGCCTTTGCCGAGTTGTGCTGCTCGTATTCCCAGTTTTTCTGCCTCTTGCAACTGGTCATCCATTAGGGCTAAAAGGGGTGACACAACGATCACCAGCGGGTTGTGCAGACCCATGCGTCGTCCCACTAGCGGAGCCAGCTGATAAATCAAACTTTTGCCATACCCGGTGGGCAAAGCTCCGACAACGTCCCTTTTTTCCAAAAACAGCTTAAGTGCCGTTTTCTGCTCCTCTCGCAGGGAAAACTGTAATTTTAAATCACCTAGCGTTGCTGCCAAAGCCAGCTCGAATGGTTGTTCCTGGTGATGAGCCATGTTGTCTAGCAGCTAGCAACTGGTGTTACGGCAATGTGTGCTAGCTGCTTGCTAGCTGCTACGTCTCTGCGACTACAACATTACGTGTCGTATTTGTGTCGTCATGAGGCAGGGCGGGCTCCAATCCCGCCCCTCGCGATTTGATTGGTCCGGTCCATTTTGGATTTTCAGATCTGAGGCTGTCTAGTCTGTCTCCCCGTAGCAAATACCATTTGTGGCCACTGGGGACAGACTAGATCCTAGGCTAGGTAAACTTATAAGCCCAGAATAAATAAAACAAGCAATAGTGTTTATATATATATATATATATATATATATATATATATATATAAATTTCCTCTCGCCCCACGTGGGTGGTGTCTCCTTCAGACTCGGGTCCTCTACCAGAGGCCTGGGAGCCTGAGGGTTCTGCGCAGGATCTTAGCTGTTCCTAGCAATGCGCTCTTTTGTACAGAGATCTCTGATGTTGTTCCTGGTATCTGCTGGAGCCATTCTCCCAGCTTGGGGGTCTCTGCCCCTAGTGCGCCGATCACTACTGGTACCACTGTTGCCTTCACACTCCACATTTTCTCTAACTCCTCTTTCAGCCCTTGGTATTTCTCAAGCTTCTCATGTTCCTTCTTTCTGATGTTGCTATCACTGGGGACTGCTACATCTATCACCACCACTGTCTTTTCATGTTTATCCACCACCACGATGTCAGGCTGATTGGCCATCACCATCTTGTCAGTCTGGATCTGGAAGTCCCACAGGATCTAGGCCTGTTTGTTCTCTGTCACCTTTGGGGGGTTCTCCCATCTTGACCCTGGGACCTCCAGTCCATACTCTTTACAGATGTTCCTGTACAGTATATTTATATATATATATATATATATATATATATATATATATATACAGTATATATATATATATATATATATATATATATATATATATATACATATATATACATATATTTGAACAGACCTGTACATATCTATTCTACTTTATTATTATTATTATTATTGTTATTATTATTATTATTACTATTATATTCCGCGCTGTCTGCATTGATATGTTGATTCGGTTGAGCTGCTGCTTCATAAACAAAACAGGAAGTGGATGTGATCGTTTCCTTGTTATTAGTGGCCATTCTGTCCAATCAGAACCCTCTGTAACTCCAGCTGTTAAAGACCAATTAACTAGAGCAGAATACACCCGTTTCCATGGAAACCTTTATTCGGAATTAACATTTCCATGTAAGCACGAAGGAAATAGCTTTAATTCTGAATTATTTTATTCAGAATAAATAATTTCTAATTAAAAAACACCATGTAAACATAACTAATAGAACTTTGTTCAAACAACAAAACTCATTTTGATCTAAAACTTTTGCACTTCAGTGTAAGTCACATCTAAGATACTTTCTCCTCTAAACATCCACTCTTTACCAGCAGAGTTTGATCCTAACTCTTTGACTCTTTTATATAATCTTATCTTAATTTTACATTGCGTCTCTTTTCACCTCTGCTCTCTTGGGTGCAGCTCCCTGTTTGACAAGAGCTTTACTTCTTGCAGCTTTTCTTCCACAAACAGGTCAGAGGAAGATCAATAATGTGTGTGGATAGGCTCTTATCTCTGTCCAAAGGAGGCCTTATCTGTCCTGCTTAAATGGTGTTTCATGAAAATTCCTTGAGACATAATCCTCCTAGAGATGGAAGACAAAAGAAAAATGGCCCTCCATCAAAATATCAACACTGTTCATGCAAATAAGTTTTCACTTATCAGTTTGTTGTATACCTCAGCAATAGCACCTCCACAAAAATGTCCTCTCACTTGAGGTAAAGAAGTGAAAATCTTGTTGCACTGATTGTTTGAATGTTTACACTAGTGTTTGTCTTTGGGAGTGTACTTAACTGCACGAGAGGTTGTGCTGATGAACTCATCCTATTAGAGTTAAGCAACTGGTGCTAACAAGAGAAGGTAATGTTGAAAAATCCTAATGTTTTTTCAAAGAATTTGGCAACCAGCACCACCAAACAATTATAAGTATCAAGTACTTGAGTTGAGCTTTTTAGCTGTGAATACTGCAAAAACATTGGCTACATTAACACCTTGCCTGAACAGCGAAGCAGTGTCACATAATTGAACAAATGACTGTAGTGCAGAAGATGAGGCTGGTTCATTTATACCATCACATGGGATATAATGGTGCTTTTATACGCTTTTATTTATTAAATTTCTTAGCAGGCTTATCGAAAGAGAGGTGCAAATTATTTTGCTTTCAACAAAAAGTGAATGGAAACTATGGATTCAGGTTGATTTAAGTATCAGAATTCCATTACTGCTAATACAGCCTATTTTCTACCCTACAGGAAGTAAGCTGCTACGCTTTGCAGTCCGAAATCTGCTGCAAGCCATTTTATTTATATATATATACATATATATATATATATATATATATATATATATATATATATATATATATATATATATGGATTAATTTTTCCTGTCATTTTTGTCGAGTTAAGAGGGTTTTTAAAGGTGTTTTTTTTCTTTTCCGGGTAGTGGATTTCAGTATTAAATAGAAGCACCAATGCCAAATGTCCTCGATCTCTGCTCTCACTGTAACATTGATGTGAGTAATTCCTTAGCTTTTTGGGCCACAATCACCAGAAAGACTTGTGTGCAATGAAGCATATGTGAAACATTCATCATATTTTTAGAAATGTCAAACTTCATATTGTAGGCTACATGTGCTTAGGAGCCACCAAGAAATCTACTACAAGAAGGTGGTTAAACACGACTCCACCAACAATAAAAGATTATTCTTGAAAATCATCTTGAAAATAGGGGTGTTTACTGGAAAGAATTCTGGTGATACGATAGAAATCCCAATACTAGGATCATGATACAATATAGTAAATGGTAAAAATGGTAAATGGACTGTACTTATATAGCACATTTTCTACACCACTTTACAATTCCTCACATTCACTGCGTGCGAATATATCACAATACTGTGAGGCAGTATTTATTCTATTTTTAAAAGATTATTCTATTTTTAAAACATTATTTGGGAACACTTTACATTATGGACTGCTAAAAAGGTGGTAATTATATGGTAATTTTGATGTAATTTCATGGTAATAATGCCTTCGTAACCACTTATTACAAGTAATGGATCGCTAATAAGGTGGTAATTCTTCAATCAAGCTCTGAAAAAGTAAGTAAAGTAATGTTTCTTTGAAGTATAGATGCTATGAAGCTATGTTTTCAATTCTTTCTCAATAATTGTGTTTGTATTCTGCCTTAGAACACTGAAGCAACTGAAACCCATGGAAGAACTGTATATTTTACTATACAGTTTGTGCTCAAGCTAGCTTGTGCACTTAGCTAGCAGTAGCAGTTATGTTAGCATACAGTCAGCCAGTGTGTTTAAGGTAGGTGGTATAACAGACACATTCCATAAAATTTCAGTATCTTGTCACAAATTACATCAAAATTACCATAGAATTACCATCTTATTAGTGATTCGTAACTTGTAATAAGTGGTTACAATGACATTTTTAATAAAATTATGTCAAAATTATCACAGAATTACCTTAGTGGTCTGTAATGTAAAGTGGTAGCTATTATTTCATGTAAAATTTTGATTACATTAGAAATACGCACAAATACTAAACACATTATACACTATAATCACAAAACATTTCCTCTGTAAAAATGTAGAACTTAAATTATGTTTCATAGACAATAAGGTGTATGATCTTGCTGAAATGTTCATATTCTATTAGATGTAAGAAGAATACAGACACAATACAATCAGAACATTATACAAACTACTTTTTTTCCTATTTTTAAACATTTTACTTGGTATTCATATCTGCTTCATTTGCATAGCTGTTTTTATTTAAAACATTTTTTTTATCTATACTTGTATTTTAATTAATTACTGTGCTTTGTCTTCCTTGCTTTTAATTTTACACCAGTTTTTTTCTGTTTTTAATTGATTATTGTATTTTATTCTTCACAGAGCTTCATTGCTCACTGTGTCCTGTAAGTTGCTTTAGAAAAAAAGCATCTGCCAAATGCATAAATAAATAAATTAAATTAATAAAATTAAAAAAATTGACTATCAGAATCCAGAGGGATACATTTGATCATATTTGGGACAATTGGATCAAGTTTGCATCGACTAGCGACCAACCCTTTCTAAAAACATCCTCTTTTTACTGTATATAATCTCCGTGTATTTATTCTGTTTTACAAATGTAATTTTTACTATGTTTAAAAAAAAACCCAGAGGTGCTGAAACAATTCTTTTGATGGGAGGAATGTCAAAAACTGTAAAATATGAATCATGAAAATGGTTCTAATAGATATCAATGGTAATGTTTTCCAATAAAATTGAAGAAAAAAAAAAAAAAAAGAAATGTCAAACTTCCAGGAAACCTAAATAAGGTCATAGATTAGATTCCATAAAAACACCACACTTGATTGAACAGGATGTGAATATAATGTGTTAAATGTGTGCTCAACTTCCTCTGCATCTCTTCTTTTCTCTCCAGGCAAATCCCTGCCCGAGGCTTTCTGCAACGAGGAGGCTTTGAAACAGTCTCATATGGGGTTAGTTCCTAAGCTCTTTGTCTTAATCTGCAGATCGCGCCTTTATCTGATCACTCGTGTCTGGATCAGATCTATTTTGTATGCAAAGCAGGGAGTTCTATGTGCGTGTATGAGTCCAGTGCTTCAGTGCTCTTTAATAGCAGATGCAGGTTTTCAGGGGTGATAACGATACATCACTGAATGGCGGAGCATGTGCAAAGTCAGTAGAGATGATGTACAGCAAATTTCATGAGTGAGATTCAATCGTTTATGAGGTAGCACCTTTATCTATTTCTATTACCTGGAGCTGAAACTGCAGACTGTCCCTTCAAAATAAAATTAAAAACAACAACAACAACAACAACACGCATGTAGAGTTTAATCAGATGTTCAGCTACAGTACTATTCTTCACATGTGATATGGAATAGATTGTTGATAAAATAGATTATTATGGTTTTATCCGTATCTTATGATCTTTAATGGAAGGATGGAAGCTGTTGTTTTAATTACATTTTTTTTTTTTTATACATTCACTATAAACTTTTTCAATTCTCATATTGTCACTTTTTATAATAGAAGCAGTTGAAGCTATTAGTCACAGCACTGTTTCAGTACTAGTGCTTAAGTGCTAATGAGTAAAAGCATAGTAGAGAAGAACAGCAGCCTGTCACTTCAAAATAAAATAAAAAAACAAACATGCATGTAGTGTTTAATCAGATGTTCAGCTACTATTCTTCAAACATGATATGGAATAGACTGTTGATAAAAATCTATTATTATGGTTTTATCCGTATCTGATGGTCTATAGTGGAAGCATGGAAGATGTTATTTCTATGATTTTTTATTTTACATTTTTTGTACATACTTTTGATATATCTGTTCAATTCCTATATTGTTGCTTTTATGCAGTTGAAGCTATTAGTCATAGCACTGTTTCAGTACTAGTGCTTAGGTTCTAATGAGTAAAAGCATAGTAGAGAAGAACAGCAGCCTGTCCCTTCAAAATAAAATAAAAAAAAAAAAAACACAAACACGAATGTAGTGTTTAATCAGATGTTCAGCTACTATTCTACAGATGTGATATGGAATAGATTGTTGCTAAAATAGATTTTTTTTATGGTTTTGTCTATATCTCTGGGTCTATGGTGGAAGGATGGAAGCTCTTATTCTATGTTGTGTTTTTTTTTTTTAACATACATTCAATATGAACCTTTTCAATTCTCATGTTGTCGCTTTTTACAATAGCATCAGTCATAGCACTGCTTCAGTACTAGTTCTTAAGTTATAATCAATAAAAGCATAGCAGAGCAGAACAGTAACCTTACCCTTCAAAATAAAATAAAAAACAAACACGCATGTAGTGTTTAATCAGATGTTCAGGTACTATTCTTCAGACATGATATGGAATACATTGCTGATAAAAATCTATTGTTATGGTTTTATGTGTATGTTATGGTCTATAATGGAAGGATACAAAGTTATTCACATGATTTTTTTTTATATTGAAAGTACCTTTCAATATAAACCTTTTCGATTCTCACATTGTTGCTTTTCCAACAGCAGCAGTTGAAGCTATTAGTCATAGCACTGCTTCAGTACTAGTCCTTAAGTTGTAATCAATAAAAGCATAGCAGAGCAGAACAGTGGCACTATCAGAGGTGTGGAAATGTCTCAATTCAGAGATGCATTGCAATTCAGACATCATAATGGAATCTCCAAACCTCTACTTGTCATGTGTTACAGATGGATTTCTCATTTTTTTTATAATGCTTATATACTGAGGTGAATCCCATAGATTGTGATACAGGTGCAGTCGCTTATATCACACACTGTTTCAGAAGGAAATATGTACCTGGCTGCTTATATTAATGGATGAAAAAGTAACATATGTGATAATGTTGAAAGCTGAGCATAAAATAAAATTAAGTATGCAGTTGAATTGTTGAAGACTGACGATTGACTCTTCTAATTATAGCCCGTGTACTTGTACTTCCTCCTTGGGGAAATAATGATAACACACTGTAACATGAGTTGTCTCAGTAGCGCAAGTGGTATTAAAAGTACACAATTAATTTGAGTTATTTATAGTGCTGGTTGCTGTGGGTGACTTAAAAAGCTGATGAATTGCTTTGTAATATCTGTAAATGTGTGATAACATAGCACAGACACAGGAACCCACGACAACATAAAGTATATATGAAACATGGATATGAGTTCTGAGCACAGTTTTTCTGCCGTATAAATCACTTAATTTATAACATATGGAGTTTCACAATGTGGATGATGTATCCACTGTACTGTTTTCACATTCACTTTCATCTTCTCTCAAGTCTGGACTGTCTGCTGTCGCCCTCTACTGTCATAAAAACGCACTTACTGTTGGAATGACAGAGGCCGTACATCTCAGAACCAGTGGGAAGGACAGACTTTAACAACACTTTTGAAGAAAATGTTTTTTATTCTCCTCTTCACATTTACATTTTTCAAACTAAGATGGTGTAATGGATGGTAATCATCTCAAGCAATCATCTCTCCTGCAATTTCAATCACTTTCTCTCTATATATTGATTATATTAAAGGGGTCATATTTTATTAAACCTGTTTTTATTAATATTTGATTCATTTATTTGTGTATTTGAGCCCTAATAGTTTAAGAAAAGCTTGAATTTCAACCCTCCATGTGTTACAAAACTCTCCTTATATTAATTCAGGCAAAAATAGAGTTGATTTCTACCAACTGTTTTAATTCCTGTTTAATTTATTACATTTTATAATGAGTTGCATCATGACAATTGCACATACGAGGTCAAGACTTCCAATGAACATTTCTGAGTCTGATGTAATTGTTTATAAACAGCAGCAGTTATAGTTTATACTGAAAATATGTCTAAACTTTAAGCAGATTACCTCAAATGTGCATGAGACAGAGCAGTACAGTCAACAACAAGGAAGGGTTGGTGTGTGAAGGGGCTCATTTGCATTTAAAGGGCCAGTGCTCAAAACGACCTTTCTGAACGAATTTCAGATTTTTCCCCAAGACTGTATCCTGAAAACTACAGTTTAACATTTTATTTATTTAGTAAAAAAAAGACTGTGCATATTTCTTAAGATTTCTGTATTAAAAAAATACACCTATGTAAATATATCAGATTTGGTAACCAATAACCAATTTTTATCTACAGTCCCTTGGCAGAAAATTAAATTAAATTAAATTAAATTAAATTAAATTAAATTAAATTAAATTAAATTAAATTAAATTAAATTAAATTAAATTAAATTAAATTAAATTAAATTAAATAGCAAACACTGATTTAACTTTTGACTTAATTTCTATTTCTTAATGTCTCAGACTTGGTCAAATTTTCTGTACTTTTAGTCTCAATCATTGTATTCATAGGCTAGTGTTGTCATAAGTTTGTGAGTGAACAAAACATGAGTCCTACTCCTCGTACTATGACGACTTCAGAAGCAGATTTCTTGTCTCCTGGTGGAATATAATCAGTATAATCAGAATACATCAGCCTCCTCTTGTGGCTACCTGAGATATTGTAGGTAACAGCCTGGTCTCCCTGCAGGTTTAGGTACTCTGCACTTGTTCGTTCTTTGACTTTATAAAGCCTTACGTACATAGCATTGACTTAAAACTAGTCCCTAGTTGCAGTTGCTGCCCTTTTACGGCTCACAGAGCTGACTGAATCCAGTAAACTCACTTATAAGATGATTATGGGCTGAATAACCACTCATGGGGTTTTATTTTAGATGAGAGCAGCAGGGTGGCTGCATGTCTGCACTGTATACAATTACAAAACCCAATTAGACAACAAACCATTAAGGAATTACCAGAATTTTCTTAATTTCCTGCCAGTGTAATAGAAGATGCTTTGAAATGTGTCCAGTTAATGGTACTATCATTATGACTTTGGGATTTAATCCACTTTAAATGCACCGGGGAAATGAGACACTTACATGAAAAGACAATAAAGACTTGAATTCAGACAAATTAACTCATTATACTGTAATTATATAGTATTAATTTTAATTTTATTTATTTAATAAGGAAATGTATGGCATCCCCACAATAGGAATCGGTTTTCAGATCTTTCTTTTTTTTTTATCAAAGTACTTTTACACCATTTTAATATTCGTATGCTATGAAATGCATTGGTAGAATTGCTGTTTAATTTAGTTTTATGCTACAATAATGATTATTTCCATAAATCAGTAGAAACTTTTAAAACTGCAACGCATTGTGGTACAACCAAATACATTAGTCATCCAGTCATTTCAACCTGTATTTAAGACTCAAAAGTTATTTAGGCGTTTCTGATTTGAAATAATGTCAAATACAAAGATATTTCAAGATAAAACATGCAACATGAAGAACGTTTATAATCCTTTGTACAATATTTCCCTCTATTTTTGATGTATTTAGTAATGTGATATTCTCATTGAAAATCATTAATACAATTTAGCTAAGGGTGGCCCATGACTTTTCAGAGTACTGTAGATCTATGTGATGTTTTCAGCTGTTCAACACACTTTTTTTTTCTTTGGATTGATCAGTAATTGATCTGGAGGCTGTTGATTTGATGACTGTGACGTTTCTGATCATAATGAGCCCATATTGTTATATAATACTATTACACTACATGCGCCATATCACAAATGTAGCATACACTGTATACACAGGATTTTTGTATTATTTAGATTTTTTGTAGTTTGTTGTTGGTACACTAAGATGCATAATTTGTGTGTGCAGTACATGAGCATCATAATACAACAGGTAGAATTTACTGCAAGCTACTGTGCGTCATGACCTACCTTACTCAAAATACAGCACCGTCAATAAGCATGTGTGTGTTTCCTTATTTACACACTACATTTATACAATTTTCAAATATCTGAAACATATATTGTGTTTCCTATTTTTGTCTTTGTAACATAATAATAATAATAATAATAATAATAATAAGAAGAAGAAGAAGAAGAAGAATAGGCCTAATAATAATAAAAAATATTTTAACATCGGCAAGTGTTTATTGCATTAATAACACATTGATTGTCCTTTGTTATTATTCGTATCATTCCACCTAAAGCCATATTTGGAGGGGACTAGTGTTATGGAGACCTGGGGTAAAGATGCATTCAGACGTATTGGAATGGTTTCTGATGAGTTAGTAAAACATTCTGATTAGTTAGTAAAACATTCTGATGAGTTAGTAAAACATTCTGATGAGTTAGTAAAACATTCTGATGGGTTAGTAAAACGTTGCCAGATTTAACAACTCTCGCATATGGATCGTTCATTAATGTTCCCGCAGGTTTAACTGCAACTGCAAAAAGCCAGAAGTTAATTGTGACATGATGAACCTCTGGGTGAGCTACATTACTGTGGAACCAAAAGACAATGAATGTTTCAATACCTATTTGGGTCAGTGCCAGGCCCTACTATAATAGACTTTTAACATTATTAATCTGTTTCAGTAGAATCTGTCACCCCTCTAAAATGAGAAACATGGGAAAGGGAAGCACAAAAGTTATTATTGCGTGTTGAGGTTTATGCCGTGCTACAGGAAAACTATTGAAATTGAACATGTGGAAAAGAAAAGGCGTCACAGTCTTAACAGGGTTTTATACAAACAGGAAGTTGAGCCAATCACAGACGACGAGGCTTTATCCCACCAATGACATGCCATCTTTGAGAGGCAGAAGTGAGGACGGGAAAATTAACATTTTGTTTTGTTTTGAAATGTCATGTCATTTCCCATTTGAAATTGGTATGTACATTTTACAAACATCCAAATATTGGTATGGACACGTCCATACGCAATTTCACGCCCATGCACCGTACATTAGCTGGATTAGCCAAGCCAAGTAAAACTGGGGTAGGACAATATCCCTTCCAACTCCCTCCTAATCAAAGTCTTCAAACATAAAGTACTATTATGAAATAGTTCTACATACACTCTTTTTTTTGCTTGATTGATTTCCAACTATTGGAGTGTTCTGGAATTTCTTTTGCCGACTTATGTTCCAAACAAAGTCAGTCCATATCAATATCAGTGTAGTTATTAAATCACACACAGTCTGCAAACAACAAAAAAATCAGTTTGACCATAGTGAGTTTTGTCAAATCACTCAACATTCAACTCGACTTACTCAAGACGCTCGAGAGAAAATACTGCAGGCAGCTGAGGCATTCTTCTGCTCATGCACTGTAAGCATTCCACTTCGAAAAGATAATATTTGTCCCTTGACAAAGTGAGGTCATTTGTAAGAGCAGAGTCGATCTGCAACCGATCACAGCAGACTTTAACAGCATTCATCACCAAGTTCATTTATCATGGCGCTGGCTGAAGTGATCCATCAACACAAAGATCTGTTTGGCCCTCTATTGTTATTTCAGTTGATTACTAAATCAAGACCTGCTTCAGTTGGCAGATCTCTGCTCCTGTGGTGCCGATGACTGACGATTTGAGAATGAATTCAAAATACAGCAGCAGGTTCATTTACATTTTCTTTACTGCAAAGAATTAGAGCCATGTTTTATTTAAATAGAAGTAGATTTACCTCGTCATATAATATTGCTCTGTGGGAGGTTTTGCTGTTTCATATAAAGGCCTTTTGTACCAAATAGTCCCTGCTACTCATTTTACACATAGAAATCTTGATGAAAGTTCAATATGGAAGATCTCTTTCCCATTACTTCCATCTCAACCACAGATACAGGAAGTCCTTCCTGCCTCATGCCATTTCCCTGTACAGTAAACTCACCTATGCCTGACATTTAAACCTGCTCACATACATATGTTTATGCACTTTATTGATATGGATGCACCTCCATCCTACTGAAGAAATCACATTAGTTTATCGTTACACCTGTTTGATCCTGTTCGTCCAGATAATCATATTCTGGATGCTGCTCTTTCAATATCTTTCATTTCTTACACATTCTCTCAGATTTCCTTCTCCACAACACCACCATTTGGCTGAATCCCAATTCACCCATTACCCCTACCCCTCTGTTTTTCCATGTACACATTAAGGGGTAGTGTTGTCCTTATTCTCAATTAGACAGAGGGGAAAAATTCAGGCAGAGGGTTGGATAGTCCTTGAAACAGAGATTGGCGGCGTAGGAGAAATTGCCCATAATTCTGTTCCAATCATTGGCAAGATGGAGGTAAACACAACAAAAAAAGTGCAGTAGTGTGATGAAAGAAACAGACAGTTATTTTCTTTGTAAACAATATTGTTGATAGCTGCAAAAAACTTGATCAAAGCCCACAGAACAGAGATGGTTACAGCTACTGACAGCATGGAGAAGGCTTTCTGAAACAAACTTTAAACATCTGTTTATAACAGCGTCTGTAACTGCTGATGGTGTAACAGGTCACAAAGGGTTAGAGCACATTTAAACTCTTACCCCTTGCAACACTGTTTCAAGGGGTAGTGCCAAGTGCAAGGGCTAAGGGGTAGGGGGTACGGGGAGGGCTAAGGGGTGAATTGGGCCTTCATGTCTATTGCTATTCTCCAGACTCAATAGGGATCTTATCCTGTCTCATTCATTATTGTTGTCTACATATTCTGAAAATGCTGAATATTGCCAGAATCTAATCAGTATTGTATGCTCTTATCTCACATTTAAAAACTAAGATAATCTACATTTCTCTGCTGAAAGGAATGTGCTATCACAAGTTAATCCTCTTACATTTGAAGCAAGGGTGGGAAATCAGATGATCTTGATATGATATTGATTTTAAAGATGCCCATAATCTGTTCAATGAAACAGACTAAAATAAACTAAAATACCATCATATTACTGGACAAAGTCTCTTTGTCCCTCATGTATGTACCACTTGAGTAGCAGCATGGCTATAATGGCATTTATAATGTAATATTGTATTTTAATTGTACACATCAGCAAATCCATTACTTGTTTCCAGTGTTTTTGTACAAAATGCAAAAGCAAGATTATGTTTAAAATCATGTATAATGATTTTACTCTCCCTTAAGTCTGCATTGTTTGGTCCACAATAAAATCCCATAATTTTCCTGTAAATACTTGAGTTTTGATTTCAATTTCAAATTCTATGTAAAAGTACTCCACTGCTAAAATACAACAGATGTTGTCACATCATTGTTGTATGCTGCCTGCAATGCATCAAACTGCTAAAATGGTGTTTGAGGAGCTGAAATAAGTTGGTTGACCTGCCGTCTTTGTCAGATGCTGCTTTCAGGCAGAGTTCACAGTGAGAAATTATTTGGTCTTTGGCTATACCAATTCCACACAACTCAATTCTGTTTCTATTTGTAGCCACAAAGTTTTAATGCCAGTCATGTACTGGTGTTTGAAGACCAAACATTTGTTGAGACTGCTCTCATATTTACGAAGAATAACCTACAGTAGCCCGGAGGCACAACCCGCAGATACGAGAGAAAGGAAATTGGATTTGAAACTTTTACTTTGAAACTTTTTATTAAATAATTACATTTAGATTTAAAATAGATTAATCATGCAGCCCTACTCTCCTGATCTCATAAGCATCTCTGCTCCAGAATTTTCATCAGTTTCGGCGGCAGTTTTAGCATGTGTTTAGAAACCTGTTGGGATCATAATGTCAGGGCTTTGATATATATATATGTATATGTGTGTGTGTGAAGGGATTAGACTACTTAGCACCTCATGTGTGTGAAGGGTTGCACTAGTTCAGCACCACCACATAATACCTGTGGATTAGGACTCCCCATATCTCCATCAGTCTGTTGGAGGCGTGTTGGAGTATCAGACTTCTTCTGCAGCACAGCTGTGTGTGGTATTTAGTGGGTGGTATTTAGTGTTCAACCCTTAAATTCATGGATCAAGTGCATTGACTGCTGTCCACCGTGGCATGTTACAAAATCGTTACCCCCCTCTTCCTCCCTCTTTAACATACAGCTGCTGAAGTTGCTCCCTGAACATCTGCTCACACTGTTCTGGGTTATTTAAAGTGAGACCTGCTCTTAATGCTAAATTAACTCAACTGCACTGCACACCCCTCCTTCTCTAGGAATTCACAGAGGAATCTGAAACACGTGTGTGTGTTTCTTTTTGTGTGATCATCGCTGCTCTGTTTTTCCTACTCTGACATCCAGTATGAGTCACAAACTTAGATAAAGAATTTTCCAGGAAAGATTAGTCGTTTCTCCATCTTTTGCTCACTTGCAGCTGGTGTTGCTCTTTTATCATAGTTTAGGGATCTTATATAAGTAAAACATTCGCCCACTGACAAAAGTGTATTTTTTCATTGAAGTAGAATGCTTTTTAATGGCATTTCAGTTCTTGTTATTAAACTGGTCAAAAGCTGCATATTTTTACTGGCAAACTGAATGACAATATCATTTATTATAAGCTGTATTTCTGGCTAAATTGTTATTGTGAGATCAATACATTCACATATGAGACATTATCGGCTCTGAAAGCAGGACCTCAGAACTACTAGACCAGAGTGTGTACCTCTACCAAGGCCCTCAATCAGATATTAGAACAATTGCACAAGAATACACAAATCCAATTTTTTCTCCTTTGGTTGGAAAAACTAGTACAGTAACTACACTGAAAAATATTAAAATATTTTTACATCTAAATATTACCAAGTGCATTTTTGACATTTGTCGTCAAAATATCTCATAAGGCATTTTCACCTAAACAGTAACTTTTCAATTAGATATAAAAATTTAGACAGCTGATGCTGAACATCTTTTGTTTTGTTTTTTTTGTTTAATTCAAGATGTTTTTCTTTTTATCATTATTTTTTCGTGATTCAAGATGAAAAAAAAACTGCTGGTAAAATGTCTTTAAATAGGTTTTTAAACTCTAGTATCTAAAAATCAGTTCTAATATCTCACTGAAAAGTTACTCTTCAGGTGATTCTGTCTTATTTTAAATGTGATGACATATTTGGACTAGAAATGAGAAAAAACTAGATTTAAATTGTTTCAAGTATACAGTCAGTCTTTCTTTCTACTCTTTGTTAGTACTTTTCCATTCAATATGTATTTATTTGCACCCAGATTAGTGTCAATTTTCATGAAAATCTTTTTCCTCCTGTTGATAAATTAACAAATCAACCAATAAATAGACTGATACATAAAGATTACCTCCACATCATCTTTTTTTCTGCTCCTTGTGGACAAACTGCTGTCAGCCAGCCTCAGAATCCAGAGATCAAGCTCCTCTTTCCTTTTTTTCCCCTTTTTTTATGGACACCTGCACATAAAAACCAGAAACAATAGGCATCAGGTCCACTTTTCTACACAAATCCACTTTTATTATCATCACGCTCCTGACAGGTTTGAAAATCAGTCTGGAGTTCCACCACCGAAAAAAAAAATGCCGCTAAAAAGAAACAAGAATACCTATCAATCCAACTCCACAAAAAAAAAAACACTAGAAAAACAGATGAGCTCCATATTTATGTTATGCTTGCTTTAGAGGAACCTGAGAGACTCCCTTCCTTCGCAGTTCCCCAAGAAGACCAGTGAGTGTGCAGCCAAAAATAATTCACTTACATATATATTAAATGAAAAATCTGCATGAGGATGGACTGTACAACATTTGTATCACAAATAAGATTACCCCATGTTAATAATTTTATAGGAAGTGCCAATGGACTTTGAGTTGAGTGCATGAACATCATCCTTATGTCTCATTACTCTTAACTACCATCAGGGTCAATACCGATAATAATGGAATTGTGAGGTCGATATGTGCAACCGATATATACAAACATTATTCACATCAAATTAAAAACAGCACACACTGACACTGACCTTCATATCCATTAACTATGTTTAACTGTAAAAATGAAAAGTGCAAGGAGCTGTCAGCAGCATTAGGAAAATTAAACAAACATAACTTACAATAAAACAATAAAATGGGAAATAAAAATATAAATAATTATCAATAAAAATAATAAAATAATAAATCACTCCCTGCTAATTAGTAGCTAGGACTGCTAGGTCGCTAGTCATTTACTTTACATGACTTTTGATTGGCATATTTTTCCAATCACCAATCAGGCTATTGTTAGGCAATATCGGCCAATTATGATCAGCAGCTGATCCTTTGGTGTGACACTAATATATATATATATATATATATATATATATATATATATATAAATATGTATATATGTATATATACAGTACATATATATATATGCCAATGGAACATGTGATTCTCGATATCAGATTTTCTATTGTCTACATCTCACTGAAAAAAGTCACTCTTTAGGTGATTCTTCTTCTGGCAAGATATTTTGAAATGGCGAAAAAAATACACTTGTTCAGATTTTTTTTTTTTCCAGTGTCGGGTTGAATATAGAACTGTGGAGTTCAGTTAACGAAGAATTCAGATGCAAGCATAGCCTTTACAGTTCATGCAGGCCACATTTTAAAATGCATAATTCCATTTAAAAGAGTAAAATGTCGCTCCTTTAGGAACAGATGTGTGAAGAAGTCTGCTTTTTTTATGTTCCAGCTGGCTTAACTCCAGCTGCAGTGAAATTGAAAGTAAAAAATACGGGTTAAGATTAGGTTACAACTGAGGCCAAAATGCGACCCAGACACTGTTCATCATTCAACCCACAAAGCAGCCACTTTGCAGGATTCATGACCTTGTTTCTAGTTGTTAGCCTCCGAAAAACAAAAAGTAAAACACTGCCTAGGCAAGCGTCAAAACTTCTCCAACTGCTCAAGTGACTGTGAGGTGAAACTTTTCCATTGACACTGCCCTGGGTTTATGTAAGTTCGGAGGATCACATACAGTCGCAGACCACATTCTTGGCTTTTCCCTTTTATCTGTATGAGCTGAGCTGTAATGTAGGACCAGTAAATCACAGCCGGCTCTTTGTGTGTGCACAGACAGAGCCGTCCACTGAGCCCACAGCCGCCATAGCTGCCTACTTAAAGACCTTATTTATGCTCTATGCCTCGCTGCACACTTTTCCCAACACGGCCCATTAATCTGAAGAAGAACTGGAAGGAGCTGGCTCATAGGGGCGCATTATTTCTCACAACACTTTATCATCGCTGGAATATGTAAAGGAAAGTATATAATCCTTTAAACATAATCCTTTACTCCTTCCTTATTACACCTTTTCATGCACAGTTTTATCTCCTGAGCAAAAAAAAAGGAATATAAATTGCTGGCCAAACTTTGAAACAAGTTTAATTCCAGTTGACAGTGATGAATAAATAATACACGGGTGTTTAAATAAATAAGCAGCAAAGAAGAATGCAGAGGGTGTCCAGTTTTTAGGTTTTATTGGTGAGAAGCAAGTGTTCGCTCTTCTTTTCCTACTCTGCTTTATTTATTTCCAGCCGATTGTCTTTCTGCACCGTCTTTTACGGCTCTCCCAGCTTGTGTCTTTATGGAGCCATAGGAAAATACACTACGTCTCGCTTAATCATCAGTCAGCCGGTGGAGAGGAGCCATTCTTCTGTGTGGTCCTCGCTGCAGCGTCTGAAACTCCGCCGACGCTGCTGGAAAACAGTCATCTCTTTGGCCGTCACACTCCAGCGGCGCTCTTCTCGTCACAATGCTGCGGCACATCATACGTCTGGCTCTGGACTTTTTGAGTTGTGGAGGTGTCCTGAGGGTTTGTGTGTCAAAGAAAAGGGGATGAAGGGTCAGCGGCGGGGTCACTGACACCTGTATTATTTAGCTTCACTCATAGCACCTTTTTAGTTTAAATGGATGGATGTGGAAGAAAATCCTGCAGGTCTGTGTCGTGGTGTCTGATTTATTTTCGTAGATATCATCCTAAAAACTTGCAGGTGTGTTTTTGGTGCCTTTATACGACCAGTGGAGGTGTTCAGTAGACATAACTCACATACTAACAGCACATTTAACACATGTATATGTTTGCCATGCCAATGGGGCAACATTTATCAAGCTAGGTACATAAAGGCACACTGTTTGACTCCAAGCATACACACAACTGCCTCTGCCTGCATGTACACCCATAACAAATCAGCCAATTTGTTGGTGTGTTAGTACGGGCCCCGTATCCAGAAACACCTCCATCCTGTGATAGATAGGTGTTTTTTAGCCGACATGACATGTGAGTAAAGATTGAGAGGGTGCCAGTTCCTAATGGAAATAAAATATGATACCCAATATGGTGAAAGAAGCATTTGGTCTGTTTATGATTTTTAACAAATGACCATTGTCACCTTATGTCTGTGATTATCACAGCACCACTTGTTTGTGAAGAGGATAAAAGACAGGTCCAAATGGTTCTATTCAACACTAATGGTTGCACTAATGTAACCCTTTCATCTGTCAGAGCATGTGTTCTCTGGTCAATGCAATTTCTGCCACTAGGGGTCTTTAAACGAAAACAGTAACGGAAGACATTTTAGTAAATGTTAGTTTTGATATTGCAAAGTAACTGGGGCTCATTGGAGTTGTTTTCACGATGTTTGAAAATCTGTCTGACATGACGCTGGGTGGAATCATTTTACAGTCGACATAATGTTTTCAGATTTTACTCACACCACAGTGACATATATCTATCTTATGTCATAAGTAATATTAAACATTACCATTAGTAAAAGGATTACGACACCATTGTGAAGTGACTGAATTCATTCATTCATCATCTGAATACTGGAGCCTATCCCAGTCATATAGTCACGGGAAAAGGCGGGGTCAAAATAAGTTCTATTGAACAAATCTAAAATTCTCCATTTCAACATTTTTGGGAACATTTGATATAATTTACAAATTAAATAAACAAAATATGTAACATATAAATACACTTTACTGGGTATTTTAAACTATAAATCCAACACATTTTACATTTATTTGGACAATAATGCAATAATCACTCATCCTTCCAGCAAATCCCTTTTTATATGCTCATGTTTTAACAATGATACCGTCATTAAAATCAGAAAGTATCCTTTTACATCCTATATTATAAAAGGGAAGTGGACTGTGTGTGTGTCTCAGGTATCACACAATATCCAGAAAGCACTGACTCCTGCAGTTTGGTACATATATGTATTTTTGGTCAAAGAAAAAGACTAGCAACAACAGTTTTTGGGAGACAGTGTTTTTAGAATACAGTGGCCTCCACTGGCCAATCATGTTGCTATGCCTGGAATCATAGAACCATCATTGAAGTGGGTTACCTAGCAACAGATAAACACCAGATCCACGTTGCCATGGTGTCATATTTCATGTACAGAAACAGACATGCCAGCTGAGTGGGTATTCAACTGAACATGGAATTTACCCAGGAAGTAAAGGAATGGACTGTATCAGAGGATCTAGAGCCTGTGGTACTTCACCACTCAATGCACTAGTTTTGTTTACAAATGTATCAGTCTTGAAGATTTTTTGGCAAATACAGCTTATATTTTTTTGTCATTTTATATTCCACAGTACATTTTTGTAAAATTCTCTATTTTACATTATTCTTTTAAGACTATTAAGTCTTGGCAAACATTAACTTTGCATGGTTTCCATTATAGGACAATTAAATATTAAATAAAAGCTAGGCGGGTCATGTAGAACTATTGGCTTGTGTACAGCTTCTATGTAACCTGTGGGATCTATATGTAAGATTGCAATACATTTATAATATCTATTTTTTTAATTAGGAAGCATCATGTCATGTATAACATTTTAATTAAAAGAAATACTTTGTTCATCGTCTCTGTATTAAAATGAAGAACAGTTTCATTCACAGTTTGTTTGTTCACTGCTGAAATAGTCATAAAATTATAGTTGAACAGTTCCTTTAACATCAAATATACTTTATTATTTTTGTAGTATGCCATCAGTCAGTCATTCAAATAACACTGTAGTTAAAAAGTGTCATAACATAATGGAGAAAAAAACTATAAGGCAGGATAACAGCTGTAATCATATAATTCAACATCCTTATAGAAGTTGTTAAAACTCCTTTATTAGTACGTTATGCACGTGTGGCTTAGACGAAGCTGCCGTGATAACTTCAGATGATAAAATTCAGGTCCATTTCGTAGCCTGGTTGCTGGTCTGCTGTCTGCCTGGGAGCAGCTGAGTACATAAAAAGCCTCCTGAAGATCTCCAAAACAATGACATTCCCTTCAGTGCATGTTTAGTCTGTCCAGCGCCGTCCCAAACTTATCTG
Organism: Siphamia tubifer; assembly: GCA_020466265.1. Taxonomy (NCBI): domain Eukaryota; kingdom Metazoa; phylum Chordata; class Actinopteri; order Kurtiformes; family Apogonidae; genus Siphamia; species Siphamia tubifer. Next base: position 18,252,864 of record CM035792.1, on the reverse strand, counting down.
TTCCCTCACATCATTTGACTCGGAGGCAGGGGAGCTCGCTTGCTGGCGAAGGGGTTTTGGGTGGAGACGGAGGTGGCGGTTCTGATGGGTCCGGATGTCCAGACCCAGAATTAATGCACCTGATCATGAAACATTATACTTACAGTAAAAGGGATCATTGGGGTTTTGCGTGTTTTACCTCATTTACTAGAAATCATATAAACTTTATATTATTGCTGATCTTTTTCCAAAGCATTTCACAGCATTGGAGACTTTCAAATGGATTTCTCCTTCCTGCCAGGCAGCCACTGGCCTCATTTATGTGGATATAAATATACGAATAATACCACTTTCAGAGACTTACAACCTGTTTTAAATGGCAAATCTACATCTAGAGCACCAGGTTTGATATTTTTAAGCCACAAATCAAAGTATCTCAGCTGAATTAAAGCAGATTTTAGCAGAACTCGTACTAAGATCAGTAAATATTAGAAACGTTCTTGCAGGAGGTATTAAATTTCAACAAATAATGTCTTGGAGAGAAACCAAATGAAAGAAAGTAAGAAAATTATTTTTGCTATAGTGGGTTGAAAAAAAACTCATCTGAGGCTGAAAAATGTTAGTTTAGAGACTGCTGCAAAAGTTAAAGATGGTTCCAAGTGTGACGTGCGACTCAGAACTGGACTTGATGTTGAAATATCACAGCCCCGAGAAAACAAACTCCCAGAAGTCCAACTGCTGAGATTGGACCACTTCTTGTGCAACACGGTGCCTGTTTACATCAACTCATATTGTTTATACAAGCCGCCACTTTGACAGGAACCCTATGGTAGGTTAGAAATATGTGTGTGTGTGTGTGTGTGTGTGTGTGTGTGCAGAGCAAGAAGAGTGTTTGTTAATGTTCATAAATGTACAGTCTAAGTCACAAGACAACTGTAGTGTATATACAAGTACATGCATTCAAAGGTCAAGTGTGTGCTTCCTTTAGTAATTGTCCATGATTTGTTTCTGTGTTCACATATATGGTTTTCGTCTGGAACACATGATCTGTTGTCAGAAGAAGTCAAAATGGTACATTACTTAATTATATTTAAAGGAGTTAAGAAAACGTCCTTTAAATTAGTAAAAAAAAAAAAAAATTTAAATATAAATATACAATAAATATGAATAAAAATATATAAGTCAAGTCAAAAGTAAGTAAATTATGATAGAAAAATAGAATGTATGGGAAGCAAAAATATATGTGAAAGTGATTGTGCAATATGTGGTACTACATATGACTTCTATGTTGCATAAAAAGTACTGATATGTTTAATCAAAAAGCAACATATCAAATAATTTGATTAATCAAGGTCAGTATGAAAGTTGTATATATATATATATATATATATATATATATATATATATATATATATATATATATATATACATATATATATATATATATATATATATATATACATATATATATATATATATATATATATATATACATATATATATATATATATATATATACATATATATATATATATATATATATATATATATATATACATATATATATATATATATATATATATATATATATATATATATACATATATATATATACATATATATATATACATATATATATATATATATATATATAAATACATAAATCAAGATTAGTTTTCTGTAGATTTTTCTTGCTCAACAAAAATTGTAAATCCACCCGGTTTGCTTTTTGTGACATGTTGATTGTAAATATATCAGTCATATATATATAATATGTACAAATATATAATCAGTAATATATATCATATTCTCTGAGTAAAGCCAGTGTGTTTTTTTTCTTCAGCTCATGCAGCAGAAACACCTGATTAAAACAGTAAATACTGCTGAAGTTGAAAAAACAACAATATAAGAACCCCAACATAAACACGTGTTGCCCGGCACAACACCCCACCCCCCTGCACACACACACACACACACACACACACACACACACACGAACACACACACACTTGACCTGACTTGACCTGTCTCTTATCATTGCTAAAATATATTTTTGGTGACTGTGACTGACCTTTGACCTACATTCACCAACACTTAAATAAAGGGATCTTTTCTGGAGCACCTTTCACCTTTCCTGCTCCAGTAGTTTTTGTGTAAAGTTGTTGACAATAACATGGACAGACAGACAAATAGACAACAACAACAATACCCCTCTCCCTTTAATAAATAAATAGCAAACCAACAAAGCGGAAGTGCTACAGAGCCTTTTTGGTGATTATCCACAGATGCTCTTTGGAAACTTGTGACATCTCTTACTATTTAAAGTCAAAGGAAATCCATATAATCATGCAAGATTTAAAAAAATATATTCCAAGTCGCATTGTAGGATTTTGTGGGAATTTGTGTCTTTTTTTATTTTCACACACTTCTTCCAGTGTGTCTTAGTAATGTGGATTTTTCTCAACTTTAAATAAATAAATAGGAACAGTAATAATAATTTTGCCAATATCACCCAGTGCTTTTCATACAATAGCTGCAACCTTTAAAGTATTATTGAATTTCCAACTCAGAAACCAGGAACTAAACTGGGACAAAGAGCCAGAACTTCAGGGATTGAGAAACGACTTGACAAATCCTAGATTGCGTGTCATGAATAATCACCGTCCACCTGTGTGTCTTGGGCTCATACTCGTCATTTATCATTTAAGAATTTCATAAAAAATGCAAAGAAGTCATTGATACCGATGTAGGTCTTCTGTGTTTGGGGTCTGGTCGGGCTTCTGGTGCTAACTTCAACAAATGAATTGTCTGGTCTTCTGCCAGACTCCTCCATCTCCTCGTGTCTCTGTAATTTGGAGGCATTGTGCTGATGTGAAAAGGCGGTTGTTGTTTCTTTTCTCGCAGCCTGGCGTCCTCCTGCCTCTCCCATACATCCCCAAGCTGCTCCAGGAGGCTGTTTATGTGTTGAGTGCAGCACTCCGTGGAGCTTAGAGCCTAATGGAGTGTGAGAGAGGGGCCTGGGCTTCTTCAGCTTGTGTTCAGCTGTACAAACATGCTGCCACACCGGGGCTCTCGCTCCCTCTTTCTCCGATTGCTTCACGGTTTCACCTTTACGTCTGTCTGTCCTTCTGCTTCATTCTCAGTCTGCCACATGACTTTAACTCGTCTTTCAGTCTTTGCTTTGTTGCTTCCTGCTCAGTTTATTCCTATTTTACATAAAGTAAAAACATTTGCATTTGCAAGTGTCTTTTCCTCTATTGAGCTCCTTTATGAGATATTTACTGAAGTAATGAGTACTACTGAGTTTTGCATTTAATTTAAGTGACATCTTTTTAGTATGTTTTAAAAAAATATTTTTTTTATAGATTACATTGTATCTCTTTATATATTTATTTATGTCAGTTATTGAATTTCTTTTGTTTAATACTGCTGCTGCTTTTGCACTACTCGAAGCCAAGGCAATGAAATCTTATTCTCAGCAGCACTGCATGGTGTAAATTTGATCGACACATGAAGTCTAAGGAGAGGTTGGATGGTGCTTTTCTTTTTATTACATAAGAAACTGGCAGATGATAGTACATTTAGATTTCACTAAACACTCCTGATTGTTTAGTGTGGGGTTTCTCCATACTTTGAGATGTTGTAAATACTGTATGTAGATAATGTAATTTTTTTAAATTGAACTTCTCTCTCTCTCCTCTTTATTTTATATATTATATATATATATATATATATATATATATATATATATATATATATATTATATATATATATATATATATATATATATATATGTAAAGAGGAGAGAGTGAGAGAGAATCCATCCTGTCCAGGAGCTGAACCAAGTCTGCCTCTCTGACGCTGACATCTCTAAACTACAAGTACCTTTTTTTATTTACAGGAAATTAGGCTTTTAGTTTTACATTTTGTCTATTAGCAATAAATAAAACCCTAATATATATATATATATATATATATATATATATATATATATAATATATATATATATATTTATATATACTATATATATATATACACACATACACCACATTTCTTATTTTTCTCTATATTTTTATTATCACTTTGTTGTTTTTTCTACCTTTTTTAATATTTTATTTTTAATTCTTTTTAATGGAATGTGTGAAAGAAAACTTCCAATGATATAAAGACATATCAATAAGCAAGGAAAGAAGGATAACCTTACCCCTCAAAAAAGGAAACAACAGTTAGTGTACAAGGTCAATACATAAGACAATATAACTGTATTGACCACATTATTGTATCTTATCTTAACCTTCTGTTTTACATAAGGTCTTTCGGCACCAATTTGAGGTCATTTTTCCTTCGCTGTAGGGCGTTGTCATCAGTTCATCAGTTCATCCACATGTGCAAAAACATTGGCATGGACTGAAAGCCAAAGGTTTTCAAGTACATGTTTCTAACATGGTATATGTGTACTCATATTTATCGTCCTAAGCCATCAGAGGACTTCCTCTTCCACCACTGTATCCACACCTGGATGCTGCCCAGTTCACAGGCCTGTGTGTCGCCCACTGAGCAGCTGCACTGCACCAATTACAGACTAGGACCCTTGGAAAAGCTTGAAGCCAAAGAAATGCAACGCTTGTGTTTCTATTAATCCATCCTGTCCAGGAGTCTGAACCAAGTCTGCCTCTCTGAGCTGACATCTCTAAACTACTGGTACCTTTTTTTTTTTTTTTCAGGAAATTAGGCTTTTAGTTTTACATTTTGTCTATTAGCAATAAATAAAACCCCAATATATATATATATATATATTATATATTATATATATATATATATATATACACATTTCATGAAAAACACACTCCCTCCATTTCTTCTAAAACAAATACTGTACATAATCATAATATTTTGGTGCTTACTTTTTACTTAATTTGACCCATTTTCTCTTTATTGTGGACCTTAAAAATTCCTTATGTTTTTCATTTTGCAGGACTGGAAATAAATAAAAAATAATTTCATTGTTTAAATGGTATTCAGCTGCATTTTTAAATAAAACCCAAATCTTCCACAACATACTGTTATAATGACAGCCAACACACACACACACACACACACACACACACACACACACACACACACACACACACACACACACACACACACACACACACACACACACATTTCTCTAGAAAACCTAAAAAAAATCCCCAGTATGATTCAACTTAGTCTAATAGACTCAGTTAGCTGTATATTCTATTAATTCTTCAAGTCAGTTCTTTTTAAAATAAACACTCAGGTGAGGTATACAGGTAGAAGTAGAACACAGAACACAGGAGGTGCTGTGAACTTCACCTGTGTCATCATGGTGTGGAAAAAAAAAAAAGAAAAAAAGAGCCAATGCAACAGGCCGATACAAGAAAAAAAAATGACTTTGGGTGATATATCAGTCTGTAATTAATTAGAACATCACTTTTAGAACATTAGACCAACATAAGTGTTGATTCAGACCCCTGAACATCCCTCCTTACATTAGTACCATGACTTTATGGTACCAGACAAAGCGGGTTCACTCACTGTTCATGCACAGGTGGACCGTACAGACCCTGTAGACCACATTGAATTACTAAAAATAGTCACTTGTCAGATAAAGGGTTAATGTTGAAAAGGTTATGGAATATATGCAAAGTAATGCAAAAAAAATATGATGACTTTACAAGATTCAGGAGTCTACACAGACTAAAATTCATATCCAATAAAACATGTGTGGTTAGGGTTAGGAAAAGAACATGGTTAGGTTTGAATATTAATAAATACACCAAGTCATTTTCTATCACATCTTTGCAGACAGTTTCTTTATGTTAAACACACACACACACACACACACACACACACACACACAAGCATTGGTATTTTTCCAGAAGTTTAAAAAAGTTCTGCCAGGACAGAAACTTCACCATTAAAAGTTTAATGATGCTTTTGTTTCTGATTCTGACACTTGTTGTTGTAGAATCATTTTCCTTCAAAAACACCAAAGCACCGTCAGTGGTTGAATGAAATATTGATATAAAAAATACTTCTGCTTCACAACGTTGAGGTATTTAATCTGTTGCATATACACCATTTCCCATAAACTCTGAATGACTTTGTTTCCAGACACATTTTTCTTTTTAATTCTATTCATACACATTAATAATAAAAAAAAAGCCACCGCTGCTGCCTGCTGAACCGACTGTAAAATCTATAATGATAAACAATGTCAGAGGTCTGATCACTTTTGTCCAGTTGAACTGATCACAAACACTTTAGCAACAATAAGTTTGGTTTATTTCATCTATAGTCTGGCCATCCATTAATGTGGATATGGTCCTTCACTGTGATCCTCCTCAGGTTTCTCCTTCACTGTGGTTCTCCTCAGGTTTCTCCTTCACTGTGATCCTCCTTAGGTTTCTCCTTCACTGTGATCCTCCTTAGGTTTCTCCTTCACTGTGATCCTCCTTAGGTTTCTCCTTCACTGTGATCCTCCTCAGGTTTCTCCTTCACTGTGGTTCTCCTCAGGTTTCTCCCTTCACTGTGGTTCTCCTCAGGTTTCTCCTTCACTGTGATCCTCCTTAGGTTTCTCCTTCACTGTGATCCTCCTTAGGTTTCTCCTTCACTGTGATCCTCCTCAGGTTTCTCCTTCACTGTGATCCTCCTCAGGTTTCTCCTTCACTGTGATCCTCCTCAGGTTTCTCCTTCACTGTGGTTCTCCTCAGGTTTCTCCTTCACTGTGATCCTCCTCAGGTTTCTCCTTCACTGTGGTTCTCCTTAGGTTTCTCCTTCACTGTGATCCTCCTCAGGTTTCTCCTTCACTGTGATCCTCCTCAGGTTTCTCCTTCACTGTGATCCTCCTTAGGTTTCTCCTTCACTGTGATCCTCCTTAGGTTTCTCCTTCACTGTGATCCTCCTCAGGTTTCTCCTTCACTGTGATCCTCCTCAGGTTTCTCTCTTCACTGTGGTTCTCCTCAGGTTTCTCCTTCACTGTGATCCTCCTCAGGTTTCTCCTTCACTGTGGTTCTCCTCAGGTTTCTCCTTCACTGTTATCCTCCTCAGGTTTCTCCTTCACTGTGATCCTCCTCAGGTTTCTCCTTCACTGTGATCCCTCCTCAGGTTTCTCCTTCACTGTGATCCTCCTCAGGTTTCTCCTTCACTGTGATCCTCCTCAGGTTTCTCCTTCACTGTGATCCTCCTCAGGTTTCTCCTTCACTGTGATCCTCCTCAGGTTTCTCCTTTGCTGTGGTTCTCCTCAGATTGTGTGATTCAGAATAGGTTCAGAATAATCAAATGGTCCTTGTGTTGGTGGCTGAGATGTTAGCCCTCTAACCTCACAGGTTCCCATTCCCAGACCGTGCAGGCCTTTCTGTGTGGAGTTTGCATGTTTCTCTCCCTGTGTCTGGATGGGTTTCCTCCGGGTACTCTAGTTTCCCCCATCACCCAAAAACACATTTGTTAGGGTCAAATCCTCCCGCCATGTGATTCTGACCATTAGCCTGTCTCTACAACATTAATATCAGTAGTATTTTTGTATTTATAGGGAACATATACCATATTTAACATGTATTTGTACATGTAAGGATTGAAGTCTAGTTTTCTTTTTTGTGGCAATTTCTTATGTTTTATGTAAAAAAAAAAAAAAATGAGAAAAATGACAGACGAGAGTTGTTCTTCCACATTTTCACTTGGTTAAGACCTGAAGCTAAAAAATACAAGTAATAAATCATTAATAATGAGTGAAATGAGAGTGTCTGACAGGTTGCCGGCGTGAACAGGAAGTGGATCCGTGGCGTGATTAACTCCCACTTGATGACCTCACAGGTGTTAACGAGGCACCGTAAATAAGTCAGTATGCGTCCATGTTTACTCTGATGCTGCCATCTTCCACCTCCAGCTCTCTCCTGATTAATTGTTGCATCATTATCCACCCAGCCGTCTGCCAAAAGTCCTGCCGACACACACACACACACACACACACAGCCTTCCCAGAAGTCTGTGCTGTGGAGTGAGCCCGGTTCTGTGGAGTGGAAATCTCCAAGGTTGTGGCTCACCAAAAGTTCTCCAAAGTACAAGCACCTGAAAAAATAAGCTAGCCTCCGCCGGCCTGTCCAAGTAGAGGCACCGCTGAGTTAAATATAGACGTAATATCCCTCCCTTTCAGCTGAATCCAAACAAATTAAAGATGTCTTTCTTACAGGATGGCTGCCACAGAGAATGATCGTAAAAAATGAGGGAGGTATGCATGGCCTGACACCAACCCATCCCACGACACATGGACACCAACCCGAAACAAAGCCTTTATTTTCTACGCTTCTACCAAAGATTAATTTCCTCATTAATTAGTTGGGGCACATTGAGAGCAGCTGCTATGATTGGCACCTGGAAAGCTGCTGGACAAGCAGAGCAGATTTCTTTAAAGCACTTAGTGGGTAACAGAGGGAGCCGTGGCTCAGATGTGGCCAGAATGGGCAGAGTGGAGCGCTGGTGAGTTCAGCACAAGCCCACAGCGGCCCAGTAAATGGACAGAAAACACAAGCGCACCGAGTCATTTGTGAATAATATGGCCATCTTTAAATACAGAAACATGTTAGCCTGCTCTGTGGTTTGGAAAAAACAGATTGTGTGTGTGTGTGTTTTTAATTATTATTAGGAAAAGAAATAAAAGATGCCACTTTACCCTGGACGTTATTCCTGTAACCTGATGCCCTTGATATTTACAAATAACTGGTCAAAGCATTTCCAAAAGGCTAAAGAATTAACTCATTTTATTATGTATCAGTTAATCTTGAATTGCTCGTTGTTAACCCCAGGAAGGCCAGTGTTGTAATATTACACCATAATATTAAGGTATTTAAGGGTTAATATTTGAGTCTATAAATGTTAAATATAGAGGTTTGCATCTTTAAGGGTTAACATTACGGTCTTAAAGGTTAATATTTGGGTCTTTAAGGGTTAAATTGATATTTATGAGACAAAATACTGCAGCTGCAATCAATAATTATGTTTTATGATTTATCTGCTGATGACTTCTTAACCAATCAAACATTTCAATGTCACACATTTGCACAGATGTAAGTTTTGGGGAAGCATGTAGCAATAATGGATTCACTTTACTTTAAAATTGGAGGCCATTGATATGCCAACATCAGCACACATAGACATGATGATATCACCTGGATCTATACCATGATAAATTACAATACGTGTGAGGGGCGGGGTTTGTTGTTCCTGGTGCCTACCTGTATATGTCCTTTTTCTCAGGAGTTACAAGTACAATATATGTGTATTAACATTTTATTCTGAAACATTTGCATAGTCCTACTTTTACATTATGATATTATTTTATTATATTTTTCTTATAAAGTCCCTTCTATACTAAGATTTTTGCTGCTAAATTTAACTTATAAATTGAAATTATATTAAATTGCTGGTGATTGGGATTAAATAAGTTTTCTTCTTCCCACTCCTTTTCAACACTAATTTCATTTACTGGGCTTGCATGTATTCTGTTCTGTGTTCTCTTTGTGTTGTCAGACACTGTTGTATGCAAGTTATTTGTGTTGCTTGCTCACTTACTCCAAATGAATGAAAATGAAATGAAAAAAATCATATCCTATAGCAATAAAAAATATCTAAAAAAGTCTTTTTATGTCCTCCAATAACACACTAAGGCTAAACTTGGCGAATTTCAGAGTATTTCTTTGTGTAACGGGTTAAAATACCTGTATATCCTGAATGCTGTGATGCTCCTGTGATATTTCATTCATTCTTTTTCCAAACTACTTAGCCCTCAAGAGGTTCCAGGGTAATTCCCGAACCTATCCCAACTACCAACAGATGTGTCACCACGTCATTTGACACCATCCTGTGATTTAAGGTCTTTACTTGTCATGACAACCTGGACTATTACGATACGCTACAGCCATGACACATGAATGACAATAAAAACAGTACATCAGATCTGGAGAGGAAGTTCAGTGTTAATCTACTTCCTGGGAACAAACACCAGCTGTCATCCCAGTGACCTAAGTGATTGATTGACTGACTAATCTTTGTGGATGTAATTATTGTTTTTTTCCCAAATTAACCACATTTCATCAGAATTCACTAGAGGACGCTGACGTGCCAGCAATTCATGTAAATGTGGTCAACAATGTGCAGCGAAACACCTGTTGTCTGAGTTTTATTTGGTGGATGTGTTTTCCATATGTCCCTCCGCCCACAGTAAAAGGACGTGAAGTGCTTCTGTATAATTGCCGGTCCAGCTCAGCGACTGAAGTGCACAGATTCCCCCCTCGTTGACAGATTCACTGCTTCATAATGATGCATTACGAAGAAAAACACGTTTGAAGTTCCATTAATCCTCTGTGTATGCGTGCGTCATTTGGAGTAATCTCATCCAGAAATGTATTTCACTTCCAATATAGCTCACAATGGACCATTTTTATGGTACTTGTTACATATTTTCCATTTTACATATCCCGTGCTTTCTCGAACTTCATTACATCTTCAATGAAATGTTTTGCTTGAGCTGCAAATGAAACAGCAGGAGCTCAAAGTAATGATTTGTGAAATGAAATTTGATTCACCATATCACTGCTTTAACAGTTTTATGAACTCGTATAACCGCTGTGCCCCTAAGATGACAGCCATAAAACAAAGTATGTCACAAAATAAAATCTAATACAAATTCACATTTATGACTCCATCAAACAGTAGTCAGTTCATCTGTAGTAAGATGTTAAAAAAGTTAATTTTCTTCTATTTGTTTTATCACATAATAGAGCCTGCATCCCTAAATGACATACAGAAATTAAATCACATCTATTTACAACATTAAATGCATTTCTTTAAAAGGGTTTTGATATGTGTCTGAATCTTTTTAGTTCGGTCTGTGACACTCGTCTGTGTTTTTCTGGTCACTTGAATGTTTTGCTACTTAAACGCACATATAGAAGTCATATTCTGCTTGATTTAACATTCTCTCGGGTGCAGCAGACAAATGTCCAAAAAAACCACAAACAACTCGCATAAAATTCACAGCATGAGAAAGAATGTGGTCAGTTTTAGGGATGAGGAATTTGTAGAAAAATGTCAAAAAAGTGCAGAGAACTGAGACAAAGAAAAGAAGCCACTAAAAACGTCACATAAAAGATGTATTCATCATTCAAGTCATTTTAACCTTTTTCTAATGTAATCTAATGTCTAAAAGGTTTAAAAAATAAGAATGATAAATAGCTGAGGCTGCAACTAATGAGTATTTATATAGTTATTTCATTTTCTCAATTGATCAAGTCATTGTTGGATCCATGAATTATAATAACGTAAAAAATATGGATTTTAATTTTTTTAATACCTAAGGTGACAATGCAAAGATTTTCCGCTGCAGAGGAACAAAGAAAACAAAACACATTCTCATTTAAGAAGGTAAAAACATTTATTTTTCTAAATCATTTATGAAAATATTTATCAATTAACTGAAAAAAAAAAAATCAGCAGTTAATTGATTAATTGAAGCAGCTCTTGTTACATGGTTCCCACAGGGTCTTACTTTTGTATTTAAAACCTTACGAAAGTTTTTAAAAGGTTTTAAATTTTATATGGCAGGTCTTAAGTTATGGTGCCACAAATTTGTATTGTGTTTAAAAGTGTCTGTTAAATGTCCAACCTGTAAAAACGGTAACATTAGTCTACCTAGTTCCACCCATCCAAGCCGACAGTTTAAACTGAAATTGAGAACCAATTATCCCTAACTTTGCAACCCCCGATAAGCAATGACTCAAGCCATTAAAATAAAAAATAAATGAAAATCAGAGGTAGTCAAAGTACTTACATTCTGTACTTGTATGAAAAAATACTCTAGTAAAAGTAGAAGTACTGATTCAACTCCTTTACTAAAGTAAAAGTACAAACTTACAACATCTCAATTGTAATAAAGTAAAAACTAAAACTGCATTTCTTTGCCATGGATGAAATAATAGTTTGTTAACCAGGGGAAAAAAAGTTTAAAAAGTACCCGAAAAACATAAAGCCTTTAAACATGAGTTACTGTGTAGATGATAGGGGGGGGGGCAGATGAAATGTCATCATATAACATAAAAAAAAAAATGTCATGTGAGATTAAAAAAAAACATAATTCTGAAATAAAAAGTCAAAATTGTGATAGTCATTCATATGAGATAGGAAATGCATAATTATGAGAAAAAGAGTTGAAATTATCAGATAAAAAGTCACAATCATGAGCTAAAAGTTATAATTATGATGTACCGTAGAAAGTCACAGGTTCTCTTCACTGATTTTCCCTTTGAAGTGACTTATTTTTTGTACAATCACATCTGTTTAGTTTGAAATATTAATGAGTCTATTTTGAGAATGTAAAGGGTATAAAGTACATATATTTATATAAACGTAAAGACTATAAAGTACATATATTTATATAAAGGTAAAGAGTATAAAGTACAGATATTTATATAAAGGTAAAGAGTATAAAGTACAGATATTTATATAAATGTAAGAAGTATAAAGTACAGATATTTGTGAACAAATGTAGGGAGTAAAAGTAAAAACTTGTCAGAAAAATAAACACTCAAAGTACAGATACCTAAAAAGTCTAATTAAGTACAGTAATGAAGTACTTTTACTTCGTTACTTCCCCACCTCTGAAAAAATACATTTTCCTAAATTCTAGGAGTCACAATTTTTTCCAGTATGGCCATGAAATAGGCATTAACTTCTGTTTTAAATAATCTTAAAAAGTTCTTAAGTCTTAAATTGAACCTGTAAGAACCCTGTGTTAAAATAATAAACTGTTCCTAAAATTCTTGATAAATGATGAATCAATACAATTAAAAACTCTGACTTTTCCAGGGAACACAAGTTGGATTCCTCCCCTGCTCTTAGAGGAATCCTACTTTCCTGCCTGCTGCATCCATGTGTGAGACAGAGGCCGAGCGGCTGAAACCAGATCCTGGAAGTTAAAGAATGTGTTCACACATGGCCTATTAATGCCAGCTCGCTGCGCAGGATGTAAGGGTCATCAGTGTTTCTAAGACAACAGTCCCTCGCTCTTACCAGTTGTAGGAGAAGGGGCTTTGCGTAAAACTGTCTGATGACGCACACGGCAAACTCAGATTAAAACTCGAACAACAGGATTTACTTAATGACCACAAATAATGTAGAAGTAGTAGAAGCAGATGGCAGGCTGAGGATATGTATTAATACTCTATATATGTGAGTCTGTTACTATCCAGGCCATTATCACTGTATCTAAAATATCATCACATTACAGAGGTTGTGGTTATTTATTGATTTATTGATTATTTATTGTGTGTTTATATCCATTGGCACCAGATGTAGTCACATGACCAAACGCTCCACTGTCTAAACCAGGGGTGTCAAACTCATTTTAATTCAAGGGCCACATTCAGCCTAAAATGGTAAAAAAGTGGGCCAGACCAGTAAAATAATAGAAATAATAGGATAAAAAAAAACATATAATGTCAACTCCAACTCTCTATGTTTTTGAGTAAAAATAGTAAAATTCCATCATGAAAATGTTTACATCTACGAACTGTACTTGAACACAACATGAATAAATATTAACAACCTGAAAATTCCTCAGAAAAATAAGTGTGATATTAACAATATTGCACTTTAGTTTATCATTTATATACATGAGCATCACAACTTAAACATAACAGTGGATTTACAAATACACACATTTAGTAACATTTACACTATTGGTAAAATTCCACATACGTTTCAGGTTATTCACAGTTTTTGTATCAGGCTAGTCTTTTTTATTTATTAATTTATTCCCTTTTTCTTAACACTAAAACAAAGAAGAAAATGTGTATTTGTTTCATAATTCTTTACAGTATTATGATTATGATCTGAGCCATTTCAGATTGAATTGATGTCAAATAATTTTAATTTCCATACTTATTAATATCTTTTGTGTAACTTGTGCTTTTCACAAATTCATCCCAGGGCCCGATTTGGACCCATTAGCGGGCCGATTTTGGGCCCCGGGCCGCATGTTTGACACCTCTGGCCTAAACAGAGACTTATCAGTTATGTATCTATTCAAAGTAAACAGAATACCTTGAACATCACTAATCACTGAATCCCCAAACATAGCATAACATATCACTGATTTGGATATTGTGGTGAACAAGTCCACTTTCGATCCTTTAAGTATATTCTGCTGATAATATTCACAAAGTAAGGAAGTTATAGACATAGAATAGATATATACATTTTCCAAACTGAGTGACCAAAGACACAAAGATTTCATGAAATATGTAAAAATAACATAAATAAAGCCTATATTATCAGTTATGTGCTTCACGTGTTAAACAACCCCATTATAGAAACTGTATATTTAGACTATTAGAGAAGGAGAGTATTTTCAGTGTGGTATTACTACTATTATTTAAAGAATCTGAATACATATTTCATCACTTCATATATTACTGATTCTATAAATATGATATGCAATCACTAACTTTGTTTTCTTCAATTTCTTGTTCATTTTAATGCCTGTTAAAAGTAAAGTACATTTGTTTGGACAAATATAACAACAAAAATTGCCAAATAATTGCCAATAACCAAAATCATTTCAGTTCTTACATTGTTATCTATGTCGTTGTACTGACAAAAACGGTGCTATTATTCCTTCTGCATTTTCTTTCCTGTCTGTTTTAGTCACATGATACATACAGGAGTTAGTACTAATTAGTTAGGATCACATAATCTTTGTTTAGGATGACTTTTGATGGTCTAATATTTTTTTTCCATGTCTGTATATCAAAAATAGCCATAAACTATTTTCTTTAGTTTGTGTCATTTTCTGTAAATCCATGCGTTAGGAATAGAATCTGTCACAGACCACAGCTGCTGTTTCACCTGATGTTCTCCATTGGTTTGAAGCTTTAACTCTTTAAACTTCCACTCAATTTCACCTAAATTTAGAAATAAAGTAAATTAAATGCTGTTCTTGAACCTTGTTGATAACATGCATTTGGTGTTTGCCTATATTATAAATGAAAATATTAAGATGAAAACTGGGACATCGGAGGCGGGTCTTGTTAAATGATGTAATTTATTGATTTTTTTGGACTACATTTGAACAATTTTTTGGTTTGTTTTGGATGTTTTTGTTGGACTATGACTGCATTTGTTGGAATATGGTTCCTCTGTGGATAATTATGAGACATAAAGGTTCAGATCTGCTGTTTACCATTTGTATTTAGAAAAAATTAGTGATTGTAGCAGCTGTGACTTATGAGATGAGATGAGATGAAATGAGATGAGATGAGATAAAAAACAAGACAAGACAAGCTAAGCTAAGCTAAGCTAAGCTAAGATAAGATAAAATAAGATAAGCTAAGAAAAGAAAAGAAAAGAAAAGAAAAGAAAAGAAAAGAAAAGAAAAGAAAAGAAAAGAAAAGAAAAGAAAAGAAAAGAAAAGAAAAGAAAAGAAAAGAAAAGAAAAGAAAAGAAAAGAAAAGAAAAGATGACATAACATAAGATAAACTTTATTGATCCCACAACAGGGAAATTTACATGTTATAATAACCAGCAATGTAGACCAATAGAGGGACAGCAAAGAGAAGAAACATATAGATAAATAAATAATATATGTCCACAACCACAGATATTGAGAAAAAGAAAAAGACTATATACTATGTACACTATACAAAATATACAGGATTGAAAACTATATATACAGAAGGAATAAAACTATGTGGAGATGATAAATAAGAATAACAGTATACAGTACAATACAGTATCTTCCAATCTCCATCGTCAAACTACATTAGGTCATGTGACATTTGGAACAGGTTTGGATGCTTTGCTTAACATTTCTGAGTGACTACTTCCAACCTATATGTGGAAGTTTAAAGGGTTAACTGTCAGAAAAAGCATGGGCTTGTGCACAGTGCATCACATAAGCCACATTGTAGAATGTAAAGGCCTCCAGAAGAGGGCACTCCGTCTCTGTTTATACTCCTGCTTTTTTAACAGAGCCCTCCTTCTCTCCTTCAGCGGTCGACAAGAGCCCCTCAGTGTGACAAGTTTACATAGACCATCTGCAGACCTCCCTACCGCCATAAAAACACTAATCACAAGGTCATAAAATGTGACTCCATAACGACACCCAGAATGCACGGCTGCGTTTTTAAAATGTTGGGCACGCTGTAGTGTGTAGCAGCAAGTGAGTGTAGGTGGACATGAATGTGGTTATTGATGTAGATATTAATACAGCTTTTTTTAGGGTAACTCTGCAAGGTGGTAGCAGCAGGTAACTGTGTCAAACATTTGAGCTTAGATACGTACAAACCATGATTCAGCTGTGGGAATGTTATTGTCAAAGAGAGTTAGAAGGAGCTGTTGTAGAAAACTGTCACTTTTTGGGGGTATATACAAGTGAAATGTTTTAAATAAATTAACTTTTGAAGGTTTGACTTGATTTTGTGTACATGAAAATTTGTTTTATTTTTATGAATGACACTTTATGTCTGTAACTATTTAATATATCGCTGTCCATTTTGGCCAGGACACTTTTGGAAAAGAGACTTTGAATCTCAATAAGGTTCCTTTAGTTAAATAAAGGATAAATTATAAAACAAAAAGTTTTCTGAAAACGAGCAATGTGGTTTAGTTCTCTGTAGGGCAAACGAGTTTCACAGCTTTGCTTAATAAAATAAAATTAAATGCTGTTTCATTCCATTAAAAATATATGGAAAAAACGGTTACATCTGCTGTTTGAAATTAACACGATTAATTATTTGATTAAAAAAGCCAATACTTTTACTTTCCTGGGTCCCAGGAGGATGTTTTTAATCCTTGTGTCTAGGTGCCTGTCAAATATGAATTTCTGTCACTTGTTACAGACAATAAAGTTTATCTATTTATTATCTATTATCTATTATTGGGGTTGTGGTTGTGGTTACTTTTAATTTAAAACATTTTCATGCCTGTTTGTATCTGACCACATCACAACTCCTGTGTCCAGCACATGGTTCAGTCGTGTCTTTATTTAATTTTACTTTTTATTATTGCAAAGTCTTGTCATGGTACAAGTGCAAATTCTCCTGACTGATACTACTTCAAACATACTGTATATAAAAAAGTAAAAGCATTAATAAAGAAAAATCTCTTTATTACAGGTGTAAATATAGCAACGTGATAGTTTACCTTCAATATCAGCAACAAACACCTTATATAATATCGCAGTAAATTGAAGTAATTGCTATAGATATGAACAGTTTTAATAGCTTTTACGTTCAAGTTTATATGTGACTGTTTTGGGTGTAAAAATTAAATCCCTGTCTAAGAACAGATGAATCAGCTTGTTATTCTTCCTGATGATGACGACATACGGAGTGATAAAGGAGGGATGTTTTCAGACACGAGTGCTACTGCAGTTAGAGAAAACATTTCTTGGAATTTTCTAAAAGCCTGACCTGAACATCTGCCTCTATCGCAGACCTCTTTCTCTTCTTTTTCTCAATGTTTCAAAGGGGAAAAGCAATGGGAGAGCGGTTGACGGACAACTACCACAGAGCCAAAATTTATTTCAACAACAAGCTGACACATTATGGGAAATCAAACATGGTGGGATATTATCGTGGTGAAATCATTGTATACCACCCACTTTGTTCCCATGCACAGTGGGAGAAAGTGGGAGAGGGAGAGAGAGAGAGAGAGAGAGAGAGAGAGAGAGAGAGAGAGAGAGAGGGGAGAGGCTCTTCTGATAGATTTGTTTGGAAGTCATGGCGCTTGGCTCATCGGCTGGCCCTGAGCTCAGCGGGCCGGTGAACGGGCACTTGTCATCTGGAGTGTGAGGCAGCTGGGGTTATCCTCAGAGACACGGCGAGGTGAAGTGGGTGACCATGTTTGAGGTCCGCCCAGCTGTTATTGCCCCTAATATTCAACAGATGTCTGGGAGCTCGGCCCGTTAAGTCCTCGCACATGCCGGAGCAGGGAAATCAAAGCAGAAACCAAGCAGCGGCGCTTACACACAAACACACACACACACACACATACATACATGCACACACACACACACGCAGCTGTTAAAGAGTGCACACGCTCAAAAAGCTCTGTGTGTATTAAATCACTGTCATTAACCATTTAGTGAAATAATGGAGGCAATTAAGATCATTCTTGATTTTTGGAGGGAGGATCAGTGGTACTTTGACTTTTACACAAACACAAAAACTGATTCATGATGCTTTAACAGTCACTTACTTCTAAAATAGAGCTGCATAAGCAAAAATAAATGACAGAAAGGTGCATTACCTATCAATATGTAAAGTGTCTTTAAAGTTTCGTTGTGAGAAATGGTGTTTTTTTTATAAATTTTTTGCCTGATTTCCCTTTTGTTTGTGTCAGTTTTACACCAACAAGCACCTTCAACCACTTCGTAGCACTCTAGATTCTTTATTTTTTATTTTTTTATTTTTTATACATATAGATGTGTTGGGTTTTTTTCACAAATTTTCTCCACTAATTTTTGCACAGTTTTACCCAATTCTGTCTCCTTTACTTTCCGAGCAGAAAAGTCACAGCTGGAGTGGTTACTTTCAAGAAACCGATACACTCTTAAGCTCCCAAATCTTATCAGATCATCTCCAAAACATTCACCTTGAATATGTTAGTAGTGGCAGTATCCCCTATGAAAATATTTGTTACACTTCGCCTGTTTATCATCCTAAAAATATTGCCCCTGTGTTAATCATGTCAGGCCCCCTTCTTGGAGTGAAACCCTACGCTTTCAAATGTGCAAGCGAAAATCAAGTTAAATAAAAAGCGCCACTGTGTTCAAACACATAATCCATGCAGAGGCTCTCGTTTGAGGGCGAAAATAAGAAAGTGGAGAGTTGCTTTGCTCCAAGTGGTCACAAGGGGGTTGAGCGTTTCGAGCTCAGGCTCACGCAGCTCGCTTACTTTGGAGAGCGCTTCAGGGAAAGCAACATTAGATATAATGAAACATTCACTGACCTGCCCTCTTTCCAGCCTCCTCTCTCAATTGCTGCAACGGAGAATATTCTGACTGAAACCTTTCTTTAAGTTGTTATAATGTCTAACTCAGACGGTGGCAGAGCTCTATGGGGAGATTAGAGGTGCACGTTTACTGTATGACGACTTGAATGACTGTCCTCTGTAATGCTGTTTCACCACTCATGTTGTAGTTGATGAGCATAATTCTTAAAGTGTTGAGACTTTAAGTGTCCTTCACTCTCCCAGAAGCTAAATAAACTCCAATGATTTCAGTCTTTTGATTACTTTATTATTGCTTTTGACAACACAGACAGAAGAATAATGTGAGCTGAAGTTCATTAAAAGCAGCAGAAAGGCTTTCATTTTTCTGTTTTGTGGTGAGTTCTTGGCTCTGCATATTTTTCATGCAAAGGGGAAGTATAGGCTTTCATGATGCTGAATTACTAAAGGAGAAGAGGTTCACATGTGATGTTTTTTAACCCCCCCTCACCCCTCTCAATTAATGCTGTTCCCCTAGTTTCCGTTGTGGTGCTCCATGTGTCCCACTCCTGGCCACTGCACCGGCTGTGGAGACACTCCCAGGTATATAAATTCACTAAGTCGCTGTGAGACACATTGATTCGTACCCAAATTCACGGTCGACTGTGAAAAAGATAGACTCCACAAATCAACCCCTGCACATAACGAGCATTTCTTGCCATCTAAAGAATATATTCATGATTTGGGGACCTTTTATGAGGAAGGTGATGGCAGATTGACACCAGATGCGTCATAAATTATCAGCAGAGAGATGCCAAGCTAAACAGTCCAGCATAAATATACAGTGACTCCAAATATACTGGTTGCTTCATATTCAGATACTGCTCGTCTGTGTGGGACTATTTCAACTTCTATGACGTCGTAGAATATTCTCGACACATATTCGTTCAGACATACTAAAAATATGATACCATTAAATCAGCTTTAATTGTATTATTTCTTCTGCTGACATTTGTATTACAGTTTAGATTTAGCATAAAAATCTAATCCTATGCCGGTTTTTTACTCTGTCACAGTGGATTGACATGTTTTATTATTATTATTTTTTTAGAAATTAAACCTTTAATGTATGGATTCTTTCAACTACATTTAACCCATTCATTTTTAAGACTGTTACTAAAATACATTTGTCTTGTTCAAAAAGAGCATCTCATAATATGTATGAACTAAAGTATAAACTGAATAAATAGTTAAAGAGGTTGAAATTAGAATTAAATGTGCTCAATAAATAGTCGGCTTAGTTGTTAAATCTTCCACAATCAAAAACAAACTAACGGTTAATATTTTTATATATGTGCATAGGTGCAAAGCGTTGGGTGCTCATATCCAGTGTTTTCATTTTTAATTGAATGCAAAACATTGGTAATACCCAGGATTAAATATGAAGTGACTGAATGAATTTGCTCCAACAAATAAAGTAGGCAAACAGTTCCATGCGAGGCTGTTAATATTGTGACGGCCATTACGATCTCACAAACCCTGTCCAATCAATTTGAGTAATCCCTCTGAGTGACCCCACGGCTTGTGAACAGTTTCTATGTGCGGTGGCACCAATGACGTCTCTCGGCAGGAACGTGTCCCCCCAGTTAGAGTGCCAGACACTGCGCAGTGTAAGTGAGTGTGAACGTAAATAAACTCCATTATACCAGCCATCTCCTTGGCTCCTGTCACACACTCGAGGTAAACACAGAGCTTCCTGCAAAATACCTCTGGTGCTCTAGCAATTAGATCAGCCACAACAGCGCTAAATCTTAGCGACGGCAGCGAACATGAAAACATCCAACATCGCGTGTCAAAGGTCAAATCTACTGCATTAAATATAAAAATCCAACACAGCCATTCTGGGTAGACTGCATGTAAAGTGGTCGTCATGAACTAATGAAATGTGACAAACTGTTTCCACACAAACACTAAGGTGTTCTCTCCATCACCTACACATGTTGTTGACGTGACCATTAGGTCATTCAACACAGCAAAAATAAAATAAAATAAAAAAACAACCTTTTACACGCAAAAAAACCCTAAAAATATCCCCCTCGAAACCACCCCTCCTCCCCCTTAAGCCTGGAACTGTGCCTAACAATTAATACTGGGTCACATTTTGTAAATGCATCCTTCATAAATGTGTGGACTAAATCCAATTAGCAGTCGTTTGCGCCGTGACATTTGCAATAAAACAATCTGATGAGGTTTTGACAATCGTATACACGGTGCGAGTGTGTGTACAAGAGCAGACGAGAAGATTCTTGTGGTAGCTGGTTATTCTATGAGGACAGCGGCTCTGACAGGACCACCTAGGCCCTGTGTTTATTGTTTGAGAAAGTGTTTTGGTGGACAGAAGCCGGGCACTGCTCTTAAAGTCATGGCAAGTAACCAAAAGAGGCAAATCTGGAGAAAGGAAGGCATGGGATGGCGAGAAAGAAAGAGCAACGGAGTGAGATTGTGTTAAGAGAGGAGAGACGAATGGGTTTTAGGGGTTTCGAGGGGCTAAGGGATTGGTGCTGTTTCAGGCCAAGAGGGCACATAGGAGCCGTGGCCTAAGGATGGATCCCAGCCGACCTCCTCCTAGGTGTCAATGTTATGACATGTGTATGGCTCCACTGTTTTCTCTCACAACAAGAGCACTTCATCTTTCAGGGTGGCCAGCCTCATAAAAAAAGCTTGATTTACATGCTGGGGATCAGACCGTCCACCTTCTCCTCTTCCTGTTGCACTTACGCTTCACTTCCTGTGGGCCCGATCCGACTGTCAGGGGTGATAAATAACCACAGAATGGAGTGGGGAAAAGCCGAATTCCCATTATGTTGTACACCCAAAAGAGAAACGCCTTTTCTTCTCTCTTTGCATGCTCAACATCATAAACATTTCAGTGCTACATGGCGGGTTAGTGCAGGAGATAATGGTTCCTTTTGGAGAACAACTGGAATGTTTAGCCAGTGATGCTTTGTTATATCTACCATGACCGCTCCTCAGATGTTCCTCATGATGAGTACATTGTTACTGTAATGACGACTCATGCTAAAAATGGACTCGGTTGATGTGAAATCACAGCAACATGCCCAGAACAAATACAACATGGAGAGGATTTTGGATGTCCGTTCCCTGCTCTCACTGAGGGGAAAGCTGCATATGGAAAACATAATGTCGGTTAATAAATATCATACGCCGTTTTCAGACTGAAGATGACTGCGGTTGTCGGCGGGGTTTAAGGATGTAATAGTCATTGTCATGAATAATGACTCATCAGTATTTGTTCAGATTTGCGCTGTTCTATGCAATTTATAAACGCAAAAATGTGTCCTACATTCATCTTGATTAAAATCACAACCACTAGGACAAGAGCGTACAGTTGTGGCTGTAACTTTTGGCATTGACACCTATTTTTCTTCACATAAATGGCCTTTACTTGTCAATAAAACTCTTAAATACTTAGAAAATACTGGTAATTGCCCTTCAGTATACTTCACAAACTCACTGAAAAACGCTGAAGTGCAAAGTTGTGGAAATAAAATGTGTATTGGTGCCAAAACTATATCTAATATATAAAAGTGGTTTAACTCTGTCAGGCCTTTCTGTGGGGTTTGCATTTTCTCTCTGTGTCTATGTGCAATCTAAAGGTACACGTGTTTGCACAAATATAATGATAACTTTAATTTCAGAGCTGGTATTTATAAATTTTCCATGTTTTCGTGATAATAACCAAAATCAGTTCAGTTCTTACATCAATATCTATGTCATTGTACTGACAAAACAGTGCTTTTATTCATTCCATGTTTTCATTTCTATCTATTTTAGTCACATTATACACACAGGAGTTAGTACTTGATTGTATAGCCATTGTTTTTAATGACTTTTGGTGGTCTCATAATTTTTCCACAATTGTATACTTTGCCTGTGCCCCCCCCCACACACACACCATCACCACCACCAAAGACGTGCACTTAATAGATCAGTGTAAATCACCCATAGGTGTGAATGTGAGAGTGGATGGTTGTTCATGTGTTTGTCAGCTCTGTGACGAACTGGTGACACATCCAGGGTGTACTCCGCCTTTGCCGGTGGTGGCTGGGATAGGCTCTGACACCCACAAGCCCCTCTGGAGGACTAAGCAGTTTGGAAAACGAATTATTCTAAATGTGTCCCTTCTTTCCAAAATGAGTCACTTGTTTGATCCGCCAACGTTGTTGTTAAGGTTGTGGTTCAGAGTTTGTTTAATTGGGTTTCTTTCTCAGGGAGTCAAGCCACTTCTGTATCATATACTAGCATACATCACTGTCTGAAGGTTGCACAGTATTGAAAACTTAATCCAATATGCTTTTTTCTGTGATGTACAACAGCGTTTAAAAAGTACAGCCATTTTCACCGAATGACTTACACACCTGCACAAAGAATTTATAAGAAGCTTTAAGAATGATTAACCCTTTGATGCATACTGGTCACTCCAGTGGACAGTTATTCTACAGTTATTCTCTTGTATATTCATTGGTTTTGTTGTTTTAGTTCCATATCAGTCAGTTCATATCATTACTGTAACTTGACTGTTCTTAATACCTGATCTGAACATGCTTATGTGTAAATCAATTGCTTGTTGTTATTAGACTGTAATTAACAGTCTCTTCTTAAACAAAAAATACATTCAAAATGTTTTATTTCATAGTGTTCTGATGTTGCATTTTAAATACATGTTTCTTTGTTTCAAAGCTTAAACACATGTTTTCCAGCTGAGTGAACATTTTTGCAACTGTATAAAAAAAATAGGTTCATTAAAAAGATTTAAATCACATTGCTTTTTTCCTAATTAAAACAGTTAGCGAAAAAAATTGTGACTATGGTTCTCATAATTCATGCATCAAAGGGTTATGATACTCTCGTAGGGTAACACATCTGTATAGAAAATTAAAATCAGAAAATGACTAGAATGAATTTCAGACTGTGAAAGGTTGTGGCTGTGACATCTTTTACAAAGTGCTGTTGACACAGTAATCTATTTTTAATCAACATCATCCTATCTGTTAGGAAAATCCTTCCATACAACTGACTTAAACTCATCTTATTAGAGCCAATCATTCGTCTTGGTTCTTCTCCTGTTCTTATTTTGCATTTATAGGTTTTGATTGATAGTTCATAGAGGACAGAGCCTGCTTATGTTATTTGATAAAAGGGTCAAGAATGATTGTAGCTGGTAAAGACGGCTAAAAACTATTATATGTATTATGTCACTGTAGATTAGGGAGAGCAGTGCAAGTTGACACAGCGAAAGGGTTGCAGCTCCATGGGTTTGATGTCATTTTCTTTAGGGGACATTACTTGTTCTGTAATTGTGTGCAATTGTGTGTCATTGTTAGCCATATGTTGTGCAGTCCTGGTGTGTCTCCATGTCTACTTTCCCAGCCATGTTAACAGCAGCTTCATTTTCTAGTGCCTATTGAAGCTATGGAAGCTCTGGTGTGTCCTTCTTGTTGTATTAGGCAAAGTAAATGCTGGCTCTTGTTTTTGGTAAAAAAAAAAAAAAAAAAAAAAAAAAAACGAAACGAAAAGGTCACAAAGTTTGAGTTGATCTTGTTGCCAGTTTTCCAGGCTCAGAACTGGTTCTTTGGCTGTTGAAATACAAAGAACTAGTTTGAGATTAGGAAGGGGCGAACCAGCCTTCAAACCTTGGTGGAAAAGGGGGTGAATATAAAATACATTGTCTTTATACTTAAAAAAAAAAAAAAAAAAAAAAACACCAAAAAACCCATCCTTTTAGGGTTGGTAGGAGACAGGAACCACAGTTTGTTGTGTCATAGTCACACTCTTGCCCAAACACCGACCTCCACCTTGTCCTTTAGGACTTCTTGTGGCAGTAACCACGTCATACAACTTCAATGTTAGAGAACACTCATTACTCATGCAACCACAAGAAGCCAGTTGCCGGTTAAATATACGTAACCATGAGGAGTTTTAAACATCTTTGATGAAATGGCCAAAAAAGTTGTTTTTCCGAGGAGGACTGTCTCATTTCAGAATTTGGTGAGAACGAAAGGTCAATGATGTTTTTATCAGATGTTGAATTTAGCTTTAAAAATATTTGTTAAATGTTGTTAAATGCCTGCCTCTGGAGCTTAGATTCCTTTCATTTACATTGTATCCACACATCCACAGGATGTATTTTTAGCACCGAAAGCGCTAAAAACCTTGTCTCCCGGGTGCTTATCAAGAATGCGAGTTGTTTGCAAGTTAGACAGACGTCACACACTACCATGTTATGAATAGCGCACGCCGTGTATTTGTATGAATTACAAATATCTGCAACGAATGAACTGCGACACTTTGCCACAAGAGCATGCAGAGGCCTTTAGTCAAAGAAGATTGATTAATCTTGTCAAAATCACATTATTGTTTATAGCTGATGAACGGAGGATCACAGAACTTTCAGATTGGTGCCAGATGATGTGGAATGAAGATTTCTACAATTCTCATGATTGGTGTTATCACCTATGAGCAATAGTTTTTGAGATCTCTGAAGGTCAAAGGTGAGATGTTGCAAAACACTGTGTACACTTCTGTAACACTGTGTGTCAAGCATAGACATATTAGCTCATGGTGGAAGAATATGCAACTCAAAAACACACCAACACTATAAAACACTGTAGTTTGTCCCAATGCATGCTGGGAAACTTCCCACAGCTGCTCTTCCAATACATTACAATATTATGGGGTAGATTGTATTATGTTATTTTATGTAGCAATAGTTACTGTTAACAAATAGGTAGTGTATGTACAATTTAAGCCGTCATAGTATCGCTACAAAAACAGCTTTGTTCCTGCTGCTGCCAGAGCACTGAACAAGGCATAGCAGGACTGATTACATGTAAACTATCCACCTATTTGTACTTATTTATCCTGTATTCATACATGTGTAGGGCTTTTAAACTGTTTTTTGTCCTAGTTTTAAACTCCTATCTCGAGGGTCTTCTTACTCCTTTTACACTGTCTTTTAGCCCTGCTTTTTCTTTTTTTAGGCCAGAGGTTCATTATTGTTTTTACTCTATTTAATTGTTTTGATTATTCTTTTATGTCCTCATTTGTGGAACTAAGAGTATTTTAATTTAATTCTGTATAGACAGCTAATGTTGGTTTGCCTGTTACATGTGAAATGGGTATTTTTTTCAAATATATTACTACTATTACTAAAGTAGCCTGAACCTGACAGATTTCACTGGCTAATTATTATCATTGTTTAAAATGTCACCGATGACCCCCATTTAAAAAAAAATTTAAATAAAAATGACAGTGTACATTGGCTTAATTTTGGAGCTGAGGTCCTTCCCATGTGATGATACTGCTGTCTTCTGTTTATAAAAGTCTAAATAAAGAAAGCGAAGATGACTATTGGCCTGTTTGTAGGTTGCACAAAAAGGACAGTACATTTAGTCAAACCTTCAAAGAGACATAACACCATGCTGCTTCCAGTTGTTTTCGGCAGAACTACACTACTGTGTAGACTAGTGTAATACATGACAAAATGATAGATTGCATTTCCTAACATGACCTGACTACGTCGACCAGATCAGCCACATATACTATAATCTGAACCCAACATAAAAGATATCTTCCTAATCCTTTTTTCACTTCTGTCAGGCAGTAATCTCAGCGATCTGGACAGACAAAAACCACCCAAAATCATTATGGCAGGAGAAATAAGTGAGAAAATATGTATTTCTGTAATTTGGGTGAGCTGACCCTTTTAATATTCCTCACCGTGCGCCAGTTAAACGCCTTGAAGATGTTTTTAAACACGTTTGTTTGACAGGTACCAAACCAGTGGTGAGGTGTGTGACACTGTACATGAACTGACAGATGATCACTTAAACCACAAACCTCAAACAGACGTCTCATCCTTTCCTCTCTCTGAATCCAAGCTCATTGTCTCTGACACTCGGAGCATTATTCCAGCACGCCCAGTGTCAGCATGAACATGTGATCACCCGTTTAATCAACTCATGGTTCACAGGGCCTCTGGCGCCAGCAAAAAAACACACCCTCTCATCTTGTGGCACAAATAGGGAAGCCCTTATGCCCTGTTGCCATTGCCAATATATTCGAACCATGATGATGTTCCCACACAAATATTTCATGTTGTACGCAGCATCCAAGACACACAGTGTATGAATGGAAGAGGAAACCTGCGTTCTATCACTCTTAAAAGGCAGCCAGCTAAAAGTAAACAAGAAAAAGTCTCTTGACGCACCCACCATGAAGGGTAATGCTCTTAACACCCTTTCATTTTCGTGCAGTATTTCTTCACCAAGCTGTCCACTTCTCTTTTTTTTCTTTTTTTATTCTTTTACCCTGGACACAACCCCGCACTTAAGCAGTTGAACTTTATCCACATGAGGCAGCCTCTGTTTCCAAAGATAATTGAAGTGTTAATTTTAATAGCCATTTCCATTTCATTAATTAAAGCAAACATTGCCTAAAGTGCCTCTTGAAGTAGTCATACAACATTCACAAGTGTTTCTTAAATATGTGTAATATATGCACTGAAGCGTGTTATAAATGAGGTTTTCTTTGCTAAGTGTCCCGGTCTATTTTTGTATGTCAAAGCACATGATTGACTGCACAGAAAAAGAAAACACCTTAATGCACACGATGGTCAAGAGTTAAGTCATTTATTCTAATTTGCCAATAAAAAAGCCCTTTGAATGTGACTTTTATCTTGCCTGCTGAGCTTTTGGTCCAAATATGTAAATACATAAGTGCATAATTACAGTGTAAGAGAAATATAAACATCTTCAATTATTTAAATGAGCCAGACTGTGACAACTACATTTATCAAAAGTTTATTACCAAAGGAAAGGTAAGAAAATGTCTGTTCTCCTCAAAATACAACTAAATTTGCTTGCACTTCTATATGATACAGATAAGCAATCTATAATTTGACTTGTTAAAAATAAATGAAAATTAAATATTTATCGCGACCAGTTCAATGCCACTCAGCAGGTGTTGGTTAGCCAATAAAGCAGAGCCCTGTTCAAAGCTAGTCACTTCAACATCTAAATCAAACAGAAAATAATTTAAGACACATCACTTCTTATTATCATTACGTCCGATATCTCAAGATCTACGTGCAAATTCTAATTTGAAATCAAATCTCCTATTTAGTCTGTGGTTTGTTGAAAATCTGGCATAAGATACAGGTTTATTTATATATCATATGTGTCAGGTCCAGCTCACAGCTGGGTGCATTTCATTCCATCAAAAGCTCCCTTTTTTAGTCTTTTTTTTTTTCTTTTTTTAAATCCTAAAGTTCATTTTCATGTCTACAGTGTGCACACTCAGCAATGCATGCTGGAAGAAAACATTACTGTAAATGACCATCTCCTCGTGTTTTCTTTTCAGTAAAAACAGAAACACTCAATGAGGTTCACATTTGTCCTGTGAAAATATGTGATTGGCCAATATTTCAAAACATTAACTTAAAATGTCAATATGGACTGTAACACAAACCATGAAGTGACTACATGTAGCAGCTGGACAACAGCCCACTTTGAGAACGTGGTCAAACAGAGTGGAGCATTTCCAAGTTTTCATTTTTAAGTTCAACATCAAATTCCTGCAAAACCACATTACCCGATAGTGATAATGAGATAACTTTCTTCTTATGCTTTAATGCTTACAGTGCATATCAAGTACCAGTACCAACAAAAATGTAAACAAACTTTGATGTTTAAAATATCACATTTACAGCAACTCACTTGCCCTCTGCTAATCTGAAGTTCTTCGATCCAACAATACAATACAGTCCCGTTCAATAAAAGTTAACAAGCGAACACTAAAAAATGACCTCATGTCTGTGGGCTTATTAGACCTGAGCAGCGTGGGACTCCGTAGTGAAGAATCATGGTTTCCCTCTCTGTTTTGACAGGGAGAGTTATGCCTCACAGGCACCAGATTCACCACCAAGCCCCATAAGCTTGTGGAGAGCATTTAGGGCGCCACAGGGGCCTCTTGACCTAAGAGGAAGTTGGAACTATGAAAGGTGACAAATTGGATTGTAACCAAACAAAGACATATGCAGACGCCCTCATGATGGAGGATAACTGATTACAAAATTATAAGTCGGAAAGTGAGCAACTGTCAGGAAATAATTCATTTTTGCTACTTTCTTTTAATATTAATGCCAACCTTTGGCCCTCTGCCACTCCAATTACAGGAAATGTAAGAGCAGTAGGTCTCCCTACACCGGCCTATGATGAATGGAGCACTATGTAGAGGGAAAACCAGCGTGCTCATTTTAGAGATGCAAAAACTGACCAAAAGTCTTTTTATAAGGCAATAAATGAGAGGGGGTGCATTCAGATGTGTGCCTTTTTTGGTGCGAGGCAGCGAGAAGGGCTTGATTATGCGATGGGTCACGGCACGTGGAGGGACCAATTGCATGTGGTAAAAGGAGTCAAGTTGGTCTGTGCACTGTGGTTGGCAAAGGTGCCACCTCTGGTCCATCCCCACACCACACTATTCAATTCATGAGGCCGAGGCTCTGAGAACCCCCTCTTGGGATGACTGAGCATGTGCCTCCCTTCTTGTAATTAGAAGTTTCCCTCAGCCCAGATACTTATTTCTCAATCATCCATCATGGAAGTCGTTTCCCTGCATCTTTGCGCTCTTGACTCAGCTGCTGTTTTCTCAAAGTTCTACTTAACAAGTATGTCTTTATAAAACATTTAGCACTTTGACGCCAAGCTCAGGTTGTTTCAGTGCCGCGGCTGCATTGAATGTAAATATCAGGCTCTGTAGAGAAGATATGCTCCTAGTCCTTGTACAGATGGAGAAAAGCCCGCTGTCTTCACCCTCTTTGTGTCTGCGCTTCCCTCGGGGAATGGAATAAGAATGCAGCTTGTCAGTTCATCTGCCCATCACCTTGGTGGTCTTTGGCAGGGCTGCTGTCAGGGAATCCCCCCGTGTGCCGCTGACCTCTTCCAAACGTCTCCCCACTCATCTGCAGGAAGAGAAACAAGCCGCGCTGCCTCGGCCGCTCCTCCCGGCTGATGAAACCTGAGCAGGTTACACACTTTGATGTGAGGGCAGGCAGGAAGGAGCGCCTTGTGGTAAATTCATTACGGGAGGAAAGCAGCTTCGTCACGCTGCTGCTGGTGCAGAATTTGCTGATTCAAGTGCAGTTAAACTAAACATTTCATTTAAAGTTAACAACTGGCTACAACTTGGCTGCAATTTTAATGGTTTTGGCCACTGATATTCTGTTTTTCTTGACATTCTATATTTCTATCTATCTTTTTGACTGAATGTGTCTTATTTTATTTTATTTGTTATCCTCATTCCACTGATGATATAGTTATTGCTTGTTACCTGTAAATTATCTGGTATCTTTAAAATTTCTATTGGTTGATAATAATCAACCTTTGTGACAACATTTGAGCTATTAAAAACATTATTTTCATTTGTGTTCAACTTTACTTTTTGTCTCATTTATAGTTTGATGTGATCCAGAAAAAAGGAAAACATAACTTAAAAGTTTGGGTGAAGCCTTTAGTGTATTTGTTTGATTAAATGTATTGTGCAAAAAAAAAAAAAACAAATATGAAAGGCCAAACTTTGCATTTATTTATTTAGTAATTTATTTTATGTATTTTTTCACAGGGTGGTGCTATTAATGTAGGTAAGGTGTTTTATTTATTTATTTTACTTTTTCATATAAAAAATCTGTGTTAGATTATGAAGATTTACTTTATAGAAACGCATCATTCAAATGTCTTCAAATGGTTGATGCCGTTTATCCTGCTTCTCTTCGTTTTCTTACTAATTCTAAAGCCATGACACATCATTGTGAGTCATTTTTCCTCTCGACCAGCCCCACTATTGGCCCAACGAAACCACCCCCAAACACGCACTCACACGTCCACCCACCCGTTCATACCGAACCCCCAATTAACAAATACTATATATCTAAACACCAAAAAAACACACTTTCACTGTCATTTCACCTTGATCATATTACAAAATGGAAGAAAAAGCACAGAAGCTTTTGTCTCTAAAATATATACTATATGTGTGCGTGTGTGTGTTAAGTTTATTTTACCTTACAGAAGACAGTCTCGTGGATGGACATGCACGTGTTTGACGATGAGAAGGCGTCTCGTTAGGCTATTCTTTTCTGCCACCATGTCAACAATTGCATCTGTATCTGCGTTTCCATTACAGTATTTCACAAAACAATAGCGATATTCCAAAAATTTCGACAAAGTATATTTCCGTGTTGAACGTGTTTCCACTGACGGTTGTTCCAGGCAGGTGTGTCGTAACTCTCGTGAAATATCATCCCACGTGATTTCACTGCTGTCATCTTCGTAGCTTCAGATGAGCCATCACCCGATAGCATAAGAATGAATGAATCGGCTAATTCTCTTGTCAGTAAAAGTCCCTGGCACAAACATGTCAAACAAACCAGCTGGTTAACATTATAAGAGTCTGTACATGTTGTCCCTACATTGTCATGCCGACATATTAAGTGTAAATATGCTTTAGATGTGTTTAAATGACAACCGCGAATTAGCATTTAATAGCATTAGCATGATTGAATCGGTTAATTCTCTTGTCAGTGAAAGTCCCTGGCAAACTCTTTAAAGGCACTAACATGTCAAACCAACCACCTAATTAAAATTTTATGGGTCTGTACATGTGGTCCCTATATTGTCAGGTCCCAATATTAAGATAATATTAATGATACGTGTATGGAGTGCTTTTTACACTTCTTGCACTTGACACTTTACAAAACAGAGAATATGTTACTCTGTAAATATATATATATATATATATATATATATATATATATATATATATATATATATATATATATATATATATATATATATATATATATATATATATATATATATATATATATATATACAACAACAACATAAATATTCAAAACCTAACAGATAATAAAATTAAGCCTTTACTGTGTCTACTGTAGGAATCACCCTTATCATCACTATAAGTTCTCGGTCCCAGCAGCCAACGGTTGTTATGGTTACACTGACCGCGTCCCATGTGACCATGCAGATCACATCCTGTGACATATAATTGCGGAAAAAAAGTGTTTCCATTGTAGTTTTGCGATACATTGGAATATCAAAACGTTTGAAAAACCACCTCATGAAAGCGTGAAAACTTTTTATCGATATTTGAGTGCTTTCTATACATATCTATCTATCTATCTATCTATCTATCTATCTATCTATCTATCTATCTATCTATCTATCTATCTATCTATCTATCTATCTATCTATCTATCTGTCTGTCTGTCTGTCTGTCTGTCTGTCTGTCTGTCTGTCTAAAATGTCATCTTTTCATGTTCTGAAAAAGTTTTTTTTTTTCTAATTTCTGTGTTTTAACTGTTGAGTTTATTGATTTACATGATTTACATGTACAGGAAATTACCTGATATACACTGAAAAATGTAAAATACAGATGATAAAAATTTTATATATCAGTCAGAAAAGGAGAAATGTAGTAGGGAAAAATTGTTTAGAAGTCAATACAAATGTCGTTCTAGGTCTTTGAGGATTAAAGAAGCAAAGAGACACATCACACACTGCATTTTAATATTTTAAGATCATTTAAATACATGAGGCTGATAATCATTCTTTTTCATGTTATTACTATTTTATATTTCACTCAAAGCACAGCCTTATTAGTTTAGTATAATATGTAATTTATGAGGAAATAAAGAACTAGTGCAGTTGATTCAGAGGACACAGATATCTCTGAGGGCTGAGGTGTGAATCCAGTTCCTGCTCCTTGTTATTTGCCATCCACTGTCTCCATAGAAACAACCAAAAAAAAAAAATACAAACCAAAAATAATAGGTTGAACATTTTTATTATTTCTATTTAATGGGGTTGAGTATAGGTCAAAACATTTGCAGGAGTGTCTTAAAAGCCTTTGTGGATCCCTTCATAGAAAAAAATGTGCATATAACTGTAAGACTAAACTTTAATCCTATTTAGTGTTTATGTACTTTCTTGTTGGGCTAGAAACTATCCTGGTGTGCACAAAACTCAGTATGTGTGTGTGTGTGTGTGTGTGTGTGTGTGTGTGTTTTAGAGAAAGAGAGTCAGAGAGAGAGTAAGGAGAGCAGCCAAGGTCTGGCAGGTCACAAAGGCGGCTTTGTAAAAGAAGTTAATGAGTGTTTTGTGAATGTCTCTTGATGCTCTGCAGTTCTGCAACACCTCCGCAGCGCATCAACTTTAAGTGTGTGTAAGTGAGCGCACGTGTGTGAGCAGTATGTGTGAGTGAAGATTGTGAGTATTTATAACTTTTTATACCTTCTTTTAAGCAGTGATTTATAATGTTTGTTCACTGTTTAAGTTTTTGTGGTTTAGGGGATTGGTGGGTGGTGGGTGGTGGGTTTTGAACTGATTTTTTTTTTTTTTTTTTTTTTTTTCCAGTCCACTGTATATTCCAAGTAGAATACTATGGAAAGTTTAACAACACAGATTCAACCCAAGTGCACACACTTCCTTTCATGCTGCACATCTCCTCTACTCCTGTGGTCAAGTACCTTGCAGTTATTATAGCTTATTTGTTCAAGTGGTGAGGAAATATTAAATATCACAAGTTCTCTGCTGAGACTGGGCAATAATTATCAACAGATGTCTGCCAGTTGGGCAACGTGCATTAACATGTAAGTGTGTATGTGTGTGTTTAAGTGAGTGTGTGTGTAGTGGCACATTCAGCAGCAACCAAGGAGTGTGGAAATGGAGAGGTTGTATCATCATGGAGCTGATTGAAGGCTCCCACTACATCTGTACTTAGTAATGCATAAGAAGAGGCAGAGGAGGAATAAATGAGATGGAAAGTTGGGAGCTCTGAAAGTTGTGAGAAGCAGACACTGGATTGGACGCCCCAGGTGACCAATAGTGGTCGTCCTGCTTAGGATCAGTCCGAAGTTAACAGCTCAATTTTTTCCACTTTGGACATTATCTTAACCTTTCCTGTGCACGTCGGATGACTAATGTGAACCATCTGTGGGGGTGACGTGGACTCCTTACATCCAAAAAAGAAGCACACAACAGTAAAGCATTATCATTCTCGCATGTGGTGTCAACTTTACCATGTCATAATGTACTTCAGCCCCCCCCCAAAAAATAAATAATCATAATTTTAATAATACGGTATTTGTCACTTTAAGGTTATGGCTTACTTGCTTCAGTTTTCCCTTATTAAGTGGCTTTTTGAGGAGCGTTCTATCATCCAAGTAAAAGATGGAAGGGGTTGTACATATAACAGAAATACTCAACTTTTAGTCCGCAGACCTGATTTGGTACATGATAAGCTGGTCCACTGGGTGTGTGTGAATGTGAAAGTGATTGTTTGTTTCTATATGTTCAGCCTTGTGATGAACTGGAGACTTGTCTAGTGAACCCCACCTTTGACCTTAAGTAGCTGGGACAGGCTCCATGTGAGGATATAGCAGGTTCAGAAAATGGATGGATGGATGAACACTTTACATTGGATTTGTTTTTGTTTTTTTCATGAAATGAAATGAAATTAAAGCATTTACAATTAAAGTGCAGTTACATGCAGTGAAATAATTTATCTGTCAGCCCAACATTGGAACTTGTACTGAGTTCATTTAGTTAAAAAGATACATTAAAGTGTGTTAATCTGAAATTATCTGAATTCTTTAAATAAAATGTGCAATATCTTTAATATTTGTTAATGTTATTAGATAAAGGTGATTCTGGTCATTTTTGCACAACCAGGTAAAGCAAGCTGAGTTTGTGGGCTTTAAAAATAAAATTATTCCAAATAATTTCACATTTTCTATCACCATTCATTGTAATATTATTCTCCATATATTGTGTTGTTTTGTGTTATGTGTGACTATTTAAGCACATATATAAATAACTCAGCATAAAAACATGTCTCCATCCACTGGTATTTATCAAACTGTCTTCGTTCACTACGAAGCCTCTTAACATCCAAATGGGTCATATCTGATGACTATGATAAGATGATAAACTGTGTTTTACCTGAATTATTTCAAAGTATTGATGAGTTTAGTAGGTCAGAATATATGGAAAGTTATTTTGAATGTTTTAGA
Organism: Siphamia tubifer; assembly: GCA_020466265.1. Classification (NCBI taxonomy): domain Eukaryota; kingdom Metazoa; phylum Chordata; class Actinopteri; order Kurtiformes; family Apogonidae; genus Siphamia; species Siphamia tubifer. Next base: position 18,217,709 of record CM035792.1, on the reverse strand, counting down.
TCAGGAGATGCCTTTGGTCTGTGCTGGTTGTCTGGGTCTGTATGGGTTAAACTGTGATATTATATGGGAATAAGTTAAATACACACACTTCTCCTTCCACCCCTGATTTTAAGTTAAACTGTTTTTAAGCACATAGAAGGAAAAGCAACAGTGTGCTAAAGATGAACCTTTTCTTCAAGAGACGGTGGAGGTTGTTGGTTTGTCTGCATGAGGTCAAATGTCACGAGGCTCAGAGGAATGAGCGGTGAATGACAGGAAGATCCCCCACACCTATTCCACACGTTCCACCCTAAACACTGACCTCTCTTGTCCCCCATGGGTGCTCACCCACCACAGGCATTAGCCACTTAAAAGAAACTCTACACCACAAGAAGCACATAGCAGCATGTGCCAAATTACATTAAGAGGTGACACCATCCTAAAAATGTGTCAATTCGCAGCTCTCTGTCTTTCAATCCTCACCTCTTCTTTTATCTCTTATGAGGACTGTTGTGCATGCTAATCCCAGTTAACTCAATTAGAGGTTCAAAGATGGACAAATTGGCAGCAGACACTCTGCCCTTCAGTAAAATAGATGTGACGTCATGTTGCAAGTGCAGAAAAAACCTACAACCTGAGGTGAACATCGAATGCAAAGTCAGCTAGTGTCTAATAGTGTTCCCTATCATTTAAATAAAGGCTGGTTTATAGCAAATTGATTTTGTTACAAAAATCATTTTTATAAAAGTGGGATTTTGAGAGGGATAAAATAAAAATTAAAGAATGGAAGTTCATGCATAGTAGATCACAATCAGGTAGTTGCTCTGTAGGGGGCGCTAAACCAAAAATTAAAACTGAAAAGAAGGGCCACACAAGATTGAAACAGGTTAAATATATATGTTTGTAAAATCAGACCATTCTGGTGTAGTGTGTTTACGTCATTTCTAAGCCTGTGAAAGGTGTGCATATGTAGAGCCTTATATTTTAGCTGAACAGTTTGACTCAGGGCTGTGCTCTCATTGGAGACTTCATGATTTCTGCACCTTATTGCACATCACACCTTCCCATTGTCAATTCAACTCTTTGAATTATTATTATTATTATTAGTAGTAGTAGTAGTATTTTTATTTTTATTTTTTTATTATCATTATTTTTTTATTTGCTTGATTTGATCAATTATCTGGATCGTCACTTGTTCCATACAATGATTTTATTAAGACACATTTTTTTAAATTATTCTTATTTATTTATTTATTTAACTATTTTTTAATGGAATGTTCTTAGCAATGGACATTTTTAAGTAAAACCATTTAAACATTTGTCCCCCACAGAGGACAAATGTACAGTATATATATATATATATATATATATATATATATATATATATATATATATTGTATTTTATATATACCACTGGATTGATGTTAAGTAATACCGGCGAGGCCTGCTGGCTGACATGTTTATATTGGGGGGTTTTAACAACGTGAAATATAATATTAATAATTTAACATATCGCTATAGGGGTTCGCGGTATATAAAGCCTCCTATTGGTGCATAGACTGGTAGCTGGGCCCATTGGTTATGATTGATATGTGACCAATGAGTTGAGGGCAGTGCCGTAGTTGGCCTGCCCTCACCTCATTGGTGAGGTCTGTTATTTTTAATGTTAGTGAGACAGATAAGATAAGACTTTTCTTCTTTTTGTGTGGTTTTACAACTGCTCTGTCATTGGAAGTACTTTTTTGTCTTACCATATTTACCATAAGTCTATACAATTAGGCTTCAGTAAAGTTAATTTCTGTATATTCATTGATTGATATTAATATTAATTTAATGTTTCAAATGCCCGAAAATGGAGGGAGGAGCTTTAGAAAGCTTGTTTTGACTTTTGAATACCTTTTTGAATACATTATTTTACCATCATATAATAGGTCAGATTATAAACCAGATAAGACATAAGATAAGATATTCTTTATTAGTCCCTCTTGGGGAAATTCCAGGTTTACAGCAGGAAGATTACAGCACAGCACATACGAGTACTCACTTCTATACATAAATAAATAATTCTATACACAATATACGTTTTACCCTTTACATAAATATAAATATATACACAATATACACATTATAAACATTATTCCATTGTTTTTGGATAAATTCAACTGTTATTGGGTGGTTTATTGCACAGTTTATTGGGAACAGTTTCTGTTGTGCAGAAGATGTTTGTTATGTTTGGTTGAAAAAAAAATCACTAAATTGAATTCATTCTTGATTCAGACATTTCAGAATTTAAAGCTAAGGTTCGTCTATTTTTTTCAGCTCACTGTCAGGTTTCACATCTTCTCTGCTCATCTCTCAGCTCCTCCCATCTCGCCTGTAGAGATGCAACACAAAGCATGCTGTGTTGAACTGCTGCCTGTCCTCTGAGAGCCAGCCTTGCTTTCTTAGCTGGAGAACATAAGTGTTGACCCCAAGACAGAACCCTTTCTCCCCTACTGTGAGTGACAGGCCTGCTTGAAATGTGGACACAGGACCTTGTTGCCCCCAAAGGGAGGTAAGGGGCACGCTCCCTCACAACACCGCAGTCTGGGTGGGCTCAATCATGGAGGACATCTTCCGTTGGTGGTACAGTACATGCAAACATCTCAAATGTGAATCAGTATATTATGTTACGTTCAGCCGCTCTGACTATATCAGAAAAAGTGCTCGCCGTCAGCCTGCAGGGATGTTTTTTTTTTTTTTTGTGACAGAAAAAATTTGAACCTACTCGAAGTTTTCAAAATTAGTCGTGGCGATTGAATTTCTTGTTTCTTTGCTCTGCAGATTAAGACTGGTTTGTAAAACAAGAACATTAAATAATCAAGCGTCGAATTTGGCCGTTGAAGAGGAGCTCCACATACAACTCCACCAATCCATAACATGGTATGAAACCTAAACTGACTTGCCGAATGTCTGCCTTTTAAAACAAGCTCAGTCTCAGGCCAAAATCATTAGTAAAGTAATCCATCAGCCTAACCCTAACTCACTGACCCAAACCACAATGTCAGCCAGTACAGACTGAGCTATTCACCGTTCAGCAGGTAAGACACGACTTATCTGTCCAGACTTGGAGAAGATGAACTCCTCGATCGAAGGAAATGACTAAAACAGGGCAGGTGTCCTCATATTTCTTCTGACGAACAGATGAAGGAAGGAGAAATCTGAAGATCACAATGACAACTTCTTACAAAACGTTGACTCCTTTCTCTGCTTCTCCTCTTGACGTTAGGAAACAGTGGTTACACTAAACCGGGTTTTCTTTGGCCAGAACAGAAGAGGTTCACTACACACCAACCACTTATTGCACCAGATGCCAGTCACGGTCCGCTGATGTTTTTGTAGAGAAGTTTGGTGAAATGTCAGTCTTCTTCATTCCCTCTCAGTGTATATATATATATATATATATATATATATATATATATATATATATGCTCAAAAATTAGCCACTCTTTTAGCCCTTGAACCTCACACGTCTGCTGAATGTATGTGATTCATTGGTGGGTAAGTCAGCCAGTGTACTACATGCCACTTTGCCAAACTGTGGCATGGAAAAACTTATTTGGAATGAAAAAAAAAAAAAAAAGTACATGCAGTGCATCTAATGGAGTCTCTGATGAGGCTATTGTTGGCTAAAGTAACAGGAGACTATAATATATAAGATTTAATGATGGAAATAAGTTGCTTGGAGCATCAACAAGTTGCATACTGTAGGTATTTAAAGTGTGGGGGGAACTTTGCTCTGCATCTCGCCAAGTATGAAGCTGTGTGGTGTACAAACAAATAAGGCCAAACAAGTCCAAATAAAGCAAAGTACTTTGGCTCCATTTATATAACTGGGCCTCTTACAGTTGGACTGGCCTCCTCTCTTTGACTTCCTTTGATGCGTCCAGCTCTGTGGTGCAGTCAGATCCCATCAGACAGTCAGACATAACGTAGATACAGTGCACCTGAGCTGCTGAAGCTACCACAGAGAGCAAGTGGGGAGATGTACTGGTATGCAGGAAAAACCAGCTCTATTTCAAGCTCTTCGAAATTGCTGAGAGGGTTTCCTTGTAATCCCATCCGTCATATTTACTCCAGCCCTCCAAACATCCACGAGGGCCCGAGCCCACCCCCTCTTCAAACAAGCCCTCTGGATCGGAATCAAAGTTTCTATCTGAATAAGATGAAGGGAAAAAGGGTCTCAGCGTGCTGATCAGCGCTCGGTGTCCACCTGAGATCAACACGGGGCAAGTAGTCCCTCTGTGACCGTGTGATGTTGCTGTTCAGGTTTTGGTGAATCACTTTGTTCAGAGCAGGAGGCCTGCCTCTGTGTCCTCTGGGTCCAGCCAGCTCGGCAGCCTGTCAGCCAGTCAGACTCTTAAAGAGGTATTTAAATGTGTGCCTGCAGCAATGCGCTCACTCAATGACCTCTTTATTTGTTAAAATAGATTATTTTAAATAAATTACAGAGCACTTTCACTGAATAAACAGAGACTTTGGGGCTGCGGCCTGCATTACATACTTACCACAGCCACAGAGATCCTAAATGACTAGTGAGCTGTGTAATCGCCTTTGATTTCACTGATAGGACTCTGATTCTTTGGGTAAAAGAGATGGAGCCATTGAGGAATCTGAAAGGCAACACCACTAAAAGGAGGGGAGGCGAAAAAGTCTCATGTGGGGAATATGAACTTATGATGTTTCTAACCCGCCATGCTGACGGAGGAGTCCATTAGAAGAACAGAGGGGAGCTTGAGGGAGTCCTGTCATTTCTTCCCCCCTCAGTCTGAGAGGTTTAACACTCCTTGGTCCTGGGTCTGTGCCACGCCGGAGACGCCACCCCGAGAGCAGCAAAAAAAGCTAAAGGGAAAACACTCCGACTAGCCCTCGCTCCTTAACCTCTTCATCTCTTTTGTTCTGACCAACCTGTTAATCACATCAGAGGACAGCGTGTCACTGCCGCCACACCGACCACAAAAACACTCCATAAGAAGAAAAGTATTTTTGCGTAATCTGAGAGCGTTCCCAAATCTGCCGGCCCTCCATTTTCTAATTAGTTAATTTCCCCACGTGTTGCTGGTATGTTAAAAACGTTATGCAAAAGGTGAGAAATGCACACTCACTCTGCTCTGCGTCTGTTTGCAGCTAATTTGCTGTGGCAGGGCCTAGTTATGGCTGGATTACTGTTGCTCAGAAGAAATCTATAATAATAAAACGACAGGGAAAATGCTGGCTGACCAAAGCACAGAAACCATGAAGAAATTAGGTTTGATTAACCTTATGAGTGCTTGTTTCAATTCTCACAGGTCTATTTATTTTTGAACATGTGGTCGACATTCCTTCAGCGGCACATTTCCCGGCACGTCTATTACATCTAATCTGTAAGCGGTTCCAAAAAAATAAAAAGAAGCGCATGTATGAGCACATACGTCATAGCGACAATTTTACAAATCGACATTTGAAATGGTAATATGGCCCTGACTGTTATTCCTCAGGGGTGCACAAATTATAAATAAATGTACGGTCAGCACTGGAATTATCCAACTATTTTTTTTTTTGTTTTTTAGAATTAATATTTGATCCTGTTAACCATAAACAGAGCTGTAGCTTCTAATTATCATCATATTTTAATACTTTGATGATTATTTTTGCAATTAATAGCTGTAAGGTGATAGAAAAATATGTTTTTTGTCACTTGTTTTTATTTTCAACAGGATACTTTACTGTAATAGATCAAATTAAAATAAATTGTATTTATATAGTGCCAAATATACGGTACCAAGTTATAGTGCCAAGTTATGGTACCACAACACCACCACTAATTATAGCTTCCATACCATATGTGTCAAAAAAATATTCCAATCAGCAGTATGACAAAAAAAAGTTCTCATAGATATATAAATAAATGTACTTTATTTATACTGAACTGGGATATTGCAGTGTAACGTGGCATGAAACTCATCCAATAACAATAAACTACCACAATAAATATGGAAAGAAAAAGAAGAAATCACACAATAAATAGAAATTAAAATGATCTGGTTAAAATATATATATAAAGATATCACATTTTATAACAAATAACTGACACAATAGACTGATATGAATATCTGACTATTTCAATATTGTGAATTAATTTCCAATAGAGCAATATATCCAGTGATCCCTACCTTTTTTTAAATTATTAGTGTTAAATATTAGTTTTACCATGTACCATATTCCATAAAAAATAAACCTCATCTTCTGAACTTAACTTAACTAATTTCATCTGCAAAGTATCGAACCATATCTGTGATTGTTCTTTGTAAAGTTTGAACATTTCAATCAAAACAAGAACGTCAACAGAACTTTCTAAATCGACGCGTTTTACTGCTGAACTTCCTGGAGCCAAATATGTGATTACTTTTTTTTTTTTTTTTTTTTTTTTTTTGCACGTGTGATTATGAATAATTAGAAGGAAAACTTAATTCATAAGTCATTAAGTGTTATGAATAGCAATTTCTGTGACTCTCTCAGTGGCTCTTTAAGGCCACTCTGAATGCGGTGCACAGAGCCAGCTCAGTTCTCCCTCTTTCTGGCAGCTATAATTGAGCCTAATAGCTGCAGCACAGACATAGGGAACCTCTTTGACACCTAGACCAAATTTTCTAATGAAACGATCAAATAAGCATCATCCAGCCCCCGCATATCAAAGCGGCCGGCAGCTGGCAGCATGTCATAGTCTGACATTTGGGCTTTTTAAGCGCTGCCAGGCCTGTTTCCCTCCATGTCCTCTGGCCTTGTATTAACACTAATAATAGGGAAAGGTCTCTGAGTAGAAGAGATGTAGTGATGAATGGAGGTGCCTTTTGCCAGCTGCTGAGGAGGAGACGTGGGCTGATTGCATCTGTAATGGACTATGACAACTCACAGCATGTGTGTGTGTGTGTGTGTGTGTGTGTGTGTGTGTGTGTGTGTGTGTGTGTGTGTGTGTGTGTGTGTGTGTGTGTGTGTGTGAAAGAAGCACAAAAGGAGAGAAGGTGGAAAACTGAATTTCATCCAACAATATTCTTTTTTGACATTTCTCTTTGACAAAACGCACAGTTGGATGTATTAAAATGACATTACCAGGGTGGTTTAATGTTTGTGTTAGTTATACAGGTTTGTGTTTCAGCTTGTACAGTTAGTGGAGGTTAAAATGTCATTTGTTTTTTCCTCAGAGTTAAATTTGGACATACTGAATATGTTATTAAGGCACACATTCATTTGGACATTTTTGATACAGTTCTGGGATTCCAATACTGTATCTATAAAACCTTCCACTTTCTATTTTATAGCAAAAATATAGTGTAAATGTTTGTTTTCATAAGCATTTTCATTCACTAAAAGCATAAAATATAAACCTATATGCTTACAGTGTGGTTCACAGTAAATTGCTAATTTTAGCATCCTGATATGACTTAAAAACATATTTATCATGTTTCGCATTTGTCTGTGTATATGATATTATTAATAAAATCCATATCATTAATATGAATACATACATACCGAGAGAAATGTAGAAATACTGAATATTCATTTGGACATTTTTATATAGTTCTGGGGGTTCCAATACTGTATCTATAAAACCTTCCATTAGATCACAAATATAGTGTTAAGTGTTTGTTTTTGTTGTATTTTCATACACTAAAATATAAACCTATATGCTATGCTATGACTAACATTAAAATACTAATGTTAGTCTTATGTTTTAGTCTCCTGACATGACTTAAAAAACATACATATCATGCTTTGCAGTTTTCTGTTTATATGATATTATTTATCAAATGCATATTATTGATATGAATGCATACACACTGAGAGAAATGTAGAAATATTGAATATGTTAATAACAATTATTCATTTGGACATTTTTGATGCAGGGGTTTCAATACTGCGAAATAGAAAATGGAAGGTTTTATAGATAATAAAACCTGCCACTTTCTATATTTTATGACACATATAGTATCGTCTTCATTTTCATACATAAAAGCAGTTTCATAACATAAAAATCTTAACATTTCTGCTGCTCTGTGGTTCACATTAAATTGCATCATCATTAATATCATGTTTTAGTCCCCCGATACAACTTCAAAATATGTTTATCATGCTTGGTGGTGTTTCTTTATATGATGTTATTAATAAAAAGCATATTATTAATCTGAAAGGATATATACTGAGAGACATGTATAAATAGTGAATATATTAAGGCACACATAAGTACATTTCAGTGCAATAAACCATACCTTTATAATATTTATGCATGTCTATATCTATATAATTATGTGAGTATATATTTATATATATATATATATATATATATGTGTGTGTGTGTGTGTGTGTGTGTGTGTGTGTGTGTGCAGGTATACATATGAATATCTCCCCTATCTTTATTTTTTAAAGAAACTTTATTTAATTGGAGGAGATGTTACTGTAAAAAAAAAAAAGTAAAACAAAAAAACACAAATATATCATCTGTAGTTAATACCTGTATACTTATTCATGCTATTCACGATGGTGAATTAAAATAAAATGTCTGTATATACACCCACATATAAATATTTTTACCATAAAAAAAAGCATATGCACTTACATTAATACACGTCTACACGTACAAACATACACATATATCGATACATACCTGTACATTCACATACACAGTAAGAGTCCCCACTAACCAACCTGTGGAATTTAAGCATATGCACATCTGGAATTATTATTTATAGCTTTTTTGGTTTGTTTTTATTTAAAAAAAATTTGTGTTTTTTTTATCTACAGTATAATTTGCCTTTATGGGACTAATAAAGGAATGTGTAATCTTATAATTTCGATATTTTCAGTACAGTTCCAGATCAATACCACATTCCACTTTCTACATTCTCGTACATTCTACATTACGTTCATCTGTCTTTTCCTACACTAAAACATAACATATCAATATAAATATACAACATATAAATGTTAACCTATTCATACTGTGGTTCATATTAAATTGCATGTTTTAGTCTCATGTTTCAGCACCCTGACATGACTTAAAAAAATATTTATCATGCTTTACAGTTTACATATTACTCATAAAATGTATATTATTAATATCGGTGCACACATAATACATGTACTGACACTGATGTGATTCATTGGTTGAAATTTAGAATGAAAACATCAGAACTCTGAGGTTCTCTTTTGATGAAGTCACCTAAAAACATTACATTACTTCAAGACGTTCAATGAATTATTTAAACTCTCTATTAGTGTACATCTAAGAGTGTTAGGTGGTTATAAAAAAACAACTGTATGGCATTTTGTTTACATGAGTCACTTGTGTGCTGCAGTACTTTGAATACCTCCTTTAAGAATCACTTTATTGTTTTGTTGTTATTGTTGTTAGTTTACATCCCTATATACAGTAAATATAGTGTAGGTATAAGTAAAGATGTCTCCAGTAAATCATATTAACTGCTCTATAAGGGCACTTATTGAAATGCTTTGAAATTCAAAATGTCAACCTTAATGTGTTATTCATATTATTGCCTGCCTCTAATAAAACATACACTGAAAACTTCAAAATTCTTCTTCAATAGGTCACACATAAACAATTCTAGTTGAGTGAATCAAATTAAATTAAAATATCCCCAACCTTATGCAATTTAATTTGGTTCTCTCAACTAGATGCTTTATGTGTGACCATAAAAAGTCCAAATTATTAGATAAAAAAAGTCAAAATCATGAGATAAAGAGTCACAATTATGGGATAAAAAGGCAAAATTGAGGAAGATTTTTGAAGTTGATACAATGTTTAGCTTTTTTCAGTTTAAGAGCAGGACTTGCTAAAAATGTAAACAAAAACAAATAAAACAACTGTTATAAAGTCAAAAACTGACAAAATATGCTCATATTCACTATTTACAGCTTCAAATTTTCAAAAAATTAGCTGTGATTCACTGTATAATGTTATAAAAAAATATAAGTTTGATGCACCAGTTTGATGCACCAGATTGGGTCCATAGTCAATGTTTGAGGAAATGACCAAAAATAGTCACTTGCCCGAAAAACTTTTTTAAATTTTATTTAATTATTTTAACTAAAAAAAACAAAAAAACAATTAGAACTCAAAGATGCAGACATGCAAACACAAAAAAATACTAGACCATTCTTTGATTTCAATTTATTGTTAATTTTAATGTCTGGTACATTTGTTTGGACAATTATAAAAACAGCAAAATAACTCATAAGAGTTTAATTTCAGAGCTGATATCTATACATTTTCCATGTTTTCTTGATAATAACCAAAATCACATCATATGTTTGTCACTGTACTGACAAAAACAGCGCTTTTATTCATTCCATGTTTTCTTTTCTGTCTGTTTTAGTCACATAATACACACAGCAGTTAGTGCTTCATTCATTCATTTAAACTTTATTAAGTTCACAGACACTAGGTCCATAGGATATAATAAAAAAAAAGAGACAAACACACAGTAAAAGACAAAGAAATAGCAGAAATCAATTTGTTACTTATACATAAAGGCTCGATCATCAGTGAGAACACATTTTTAGATCTAATCTTGGACCAAGACTTGTATAATTTGATAACTTTGTAGAAAAAAAATACATATGACGGTTGTTTTTGATGACTTTTGATGGTCTAATATTTTTTTCCACAATTGTATGAGGGCTGAATTATAACAAAATAAAATGTGTGGCTTTTAATTTAAACTTTAAATACCTCACTTTAAATACCTCCTTTTTAGAATCAGTTTATTGTCATGTTTATAGAATACAATAGAATACAATACACTTTGATTTGTCATTGCATAGATGCATTGAAATTACACTGTGTCATCCTTGAGTGCAAACAAGAGTACAAAAAAAAACCAAACAATTGACAAAACAACATATGATATAATAAGGGCTGAAACGTGTGCTATTTAAATAGATTAAAAAACATTTTTTTTGTTTGTTTGTATCACAAGAGAGCAGTAATATCAATCAATATAAGTAAAGATCTGCAGCAAATTATATTAAGACACTAAGACATTGTTACTTTATTAAAATATATATAAATGATAACTCACAGATGCACATCTACTTTGACTCTAATGGTATTAAACAGACTCGCCATGGTAGATAATGTAGAAAAGTTTTTTTAAAAAAAGAGAAAAAAAAGGCAGTTTCTTTTCTGGTTGATATTGTCCCGGTTGAATTCAGAGCTTGACCATTTCTCTGCGTTTCTCTTCCTACGTTTGACACCGAGGCCCCTGCAGGAGTGCTTTGAGCTTTTCAGGAATACCCAGTGGAGCGTAGGATGTCGTCAGTCCGTCGCCTGCTTATTTTTCATGCTTCTATTGGGACAGAACACGTGCAGACCAGTGCTTACTTTTTTTTCCCTGCACTTGTTTGGTTACATTTGACTTTGTGCCAGATAAGAACCAGGTTTAACTCTTGCGGTGCCGGGTGAGAGGATGCTTGACAGGGAGAGTGGCTGAAAACCCTCTTACGCTGACCACTGTGTAGTCTGCTCTATCTCCGCCAGCTTGGCCCCTATTATGTTACCTTTCAAGTGTTTTGTCACTGGAGAGAGGCTGAGATACTCTGGTTTGCTTCGTTGACGGTGTGGCTGGACTGGAACAGCCTCAGTGTTGTTTTAAGAGTCTTATTTTAACGAGTGTGTGCGGTGAATGTTTCATGTTAGTCCTGCACTGTTTATTTATGGAATATTCTCTTGACACCTACTTATACCATTATCATCCTTTTTCTAGAAAAAGTTTCCAAGTGCTGCCTTTGAAGATGCCTGTTTTCTAAAAACTACCAACATATTCATTAATGCAAAAACAACAAAAAAAAAAAAAAAAGGAGGGGGGGGGGGGGTTGTAAATTTAAGCATCAATTTTCTTCTTTAGTCACGAAAAATATCTATGCTAGTGATTATTGTTCTGTCTTGTCTTGTCTTGTCTTGTCTTGCCCCATTTTTAAAAAAAATAAATTTACACCAGAAATAATAAATGAGACTTTTTAAAATGGAAAATTAAGGGAAAAAAGTCTACCTCACCATTTACATGATATAAAGTGGGCCAGACCAGTAAAATAATAGAAATAATAGGATAAAAATATAGAAATAATGTCAACTCCAAAGGTTTGTCTATGTTTTTGAGAAATATTTGGTAAAATTCCATCATGAAAATGTTTACATCTACGAACTGTACTTGAACATAACATGAGCAAATATTAACAACCTGAAAATTCTTAAGAAAAATAAGTGTGATATTAACAATATTGCACTTTAGTTTATCATTTATATACATGCGCATCACAATTTAAAGATAACAGTGGATTTACAGATACACACATTGAGTAACATTCACATTATTGATAAAATTCCACATACATTTCAGGTTATTCACATTTTTTGTTTTCAGGCTTGTCTTTGTTTCTGTATTTATTTCCTTTTTCTGAACACTAAAACAAAGAAGAAAATTTGCGTTTTTTTCATAATTGTTTATTGTGATTATGGTCTGATCCAGTTTAGATTGAAATGATGTCAAATAATGTTAACTTCCTTCATTATTAATATCTTTTGTGTAATTTTTGCATTTCACAAATTCATCCCAGGGGTCATATCGGACCCATTGGCGGGCCAATTTTGGGCCGCGGACCGCATGTTTGAAACATGTAATCTACAGTATTATTATCATTGTAAGTCACAGAATCCAGTCTAAGCCAATTGCTGTGTAACATCCTGTCCTTTTTTGACTATAACTATTAAAATAATACAGAAACGCCAAAAATGAACGTGAAAATAATTCATTAAAAATATTTCACACAAGTGTCATGCGCAGCCAATATAATCCACAGTTGATTATTCATAATTGCAACCTGACACAAAAATTCACCATGTTCTAACCTTCCTTTGACAGTTTTCTCTAAATATAGTCAATAAATTCAGTCTGGAGCACCTTGAAGACATTAGGAAGAGGGATGTTTCCAGAGCCGTCACAGCAGAAATAACGTCAGCATAACGTCATGTACTAGATCTAACTTTGGCTCTTGTCTTACTTCACATAAAGTGGCCCCAAAGCTTTTCAAAGCTAACACAGAACTGCTTATCATATATTATTAGTTTGTGTATTAGTGGAGCTTTGAAGCCATCTGTGTGCACTTGTTATTTTCAAGTCTGCTGTGATTTATTCGTGCATTGTTTAGTAGCTCAAGACAGATGTATTTCACATAGGTAAACGCATTCCAATGCTTTTATCTCACTGATAGAAGTGAATACTACAACATCATTTGCAACAACCAGAGACTAAAATATGTGCTTAGTTTTTTACAGTCATGGTGAACATGCAACCTGGTAAAGAAAAGGATGTTGCTACAGAAAAAAGACATAAAAGACAAGGAGAAAAAATCACAAAAACAAGGGCTTGTAAAAAAAGAAAATGTAAGAAAAAATGGAGTCAATAAGCATCGGAAAAATGAAAAACTGATTGATATGACTGAAATGAGGTCAGTAACTAGGGGTGAGAATCTGGAAATAAAATACAAATCACAATATTAGAATAACAATACGATGCATCACAATATATCATGATATTGTTAACAAGGTGATAGTATTTTGTTTGTCTTTTTCCTTTTTTTTTAAGATTATTTCCTTGAAAAATGTATTTACATCACAAATACTAAAGATAGTTTTATTTTATCAGAACAGGATCTAATGTTTTAGCACAAAAATGTCCTTCTGTAAAGACAACGTGCTGCTTTACCAGTACAAAACACACACACACACACACATACACACACACACACACACACACACATACAGAGATTAAAGTTTAAGATCTTGCGCTATAACTAAAAGAGCTTAATAAACAAAACCTAAAAACAAAGGTGAACCTCTACCATGTCTGCCTGTGAATTAATACCTGAAAATATCAATACAGTACTCTTTCATATCGATACAGTATTGTGAAGTGAAATATTGCAATATTATAATATGGTGGTGCAGTGGTTAACAGTCATGCTTCACAGACAGAAGGATGCTGGTTCTATTCCCACACCAGACCTTTCTGTGTGTGTACTCCAGTTTCCTCCCACCATCCAAACACATGAACTCATAGGTTAATTAGTTCATCTAAATTGTCCATAGGTGTGAATGTGAGAGTGATGATTGTTTGTCTATATATGTTCAGCCCTGAGATGAACTGGAGACTCATACAGGATGTACCCCACCTTCACCCATTGTACCTGGATTAGACCCCCAGTGACCCCTGTGACCCTAGTGAGGATAAAGCGGGTTCAGATGACGAGACAAGACCTATCAGTAACAATTGTAGGCAATACTGTGTGTGGGGTTTTTTATTTTTATTATATGTGACAATTTAGTGTTTAATGTTAAGCTAATTGCAACATGAGACACTAAACATCTCTATGTTTGAAATATTACTGTATGAAAAGTCACCCAATAGAACTTTACTTACTTTACTGCAGTTCAGTGAGCCAAAAAACACTAAATACATCTATGTTTAAAGGTATCAGTACTTTTTGGTCCTTTATCTGTGTATGATAGAATAAGACAGGATGTTTTTTTCTATTGGTATTAATTAGCTAATACTGTATTTTAAATATCTATCTTGACAGTTGTGCAGAATCTAATGTACACCTGCATCCTCTCTTCAATCTGAGAGTAATATTCCACTTTGATGATGCCGCATTGCAGAAAATGAAGTGATCATTTTGAAACTGGATGATATTCGGGGGCGGTTGTGGCTCAGTTGGTAGAGTGGGTCGTCCAATAACTGAAGGGTTGATGACTCTGGCTGTCCAGTCACTGTCACTGAACCCTGACTTAGTCTCCCAGTAGGACTGACAGAACCTTAGAAACCTACTGGTGTGTTTGGTTTGGTTTGGTTTATTGTTTATTGTCATTTCACATAAGTACATGAAACGAAATTAGTACTCAGGACCAGCAGTATACAGCCCTAAATAAAAATCCTAGAACAATGATCTCATAAAATACTAACATAAAACCTAATACTTAAGAAATAAATAGGACAGCTACAGTGGAAGAAATAAGAACGACCATGTACTAAAAACAGCAGCTTAAAAGAACAGGATAAAACAGGATAAAAAAATACAAACATAGAAGCAGCACTAGTGTCAATATCAGTGCTCATGGAGTGTGTGAATGTGAGGCTAATGTAAAGCGTTTAGAGCATCATGAACTCTATATAAGTACAGAACATTTACTTGATAAGTGATTAGAGATGGTTTAGGTGTATGTCTGAGCATGTAATAGTTGAATATAGCAGAGAGATCATCACCATCACTTCCAAAAAAGAAAGTGTTAAAATCTACTTTATAAATACAGCTGTTCACACCTGAACTTTCCTGCGCCTAACTGTGTCATGTATTCTTCGACATCGTTCAGTGTCCATAAAAGACAAACAAGAGGCGTTCTGACTTTTAACGTGTTCCCAAAGCCATGTTAAAGTCCTTCTGTCCGTCTCTCATCGATCTCTTTAACACCGTTATTTGTCTTGACTCCTGTTCTTCTAAAGCTGCTCAGGACAGTCATCTTATTCTGCTTTGTTTAGACAGGATCTCCTCCCTAACACCCCCTGATTTGCCAAAGGCTCCACACAATTAGGAGTTCAAACACTTTTTTTTTTTTTAGACAGGTAGGGATTTTTTTTTTCCAGCCCTTCACTCAACCGTCGCAGACTTTTTTTTGTTGTTGTTGCCTGAAGGTATCGTCTTGTCAATTTGGACCAATGGACAGGTAAAGCCAACTCAAAAGGCAGGGAAATAACTCTAATTCCCTGTTTGACATTGAAGTCCTCTCCATTTCTTTCCCTTTTTTTTTTTTTTTTTTTTTTTTTCTCCCCACTTTCTTTTCTCTCTTGGCCATCTGGAGCAGCTGCCAACAGAGGGCTCCGCTCTGACCCCGTTGTCAAGGACACAGATGGGAATTAGGAAAAGTGGACTTGTTTCAAACAATTATAGAAATTACTTTAATATCTTAAAACAAAAAGACGGAGAAATATATTTATTTGAGATGTTGACTGTCAGCTTGAATTTCCACTCCTGTGTGTACTTGTGTGTGAGTGTGTGTGTGTGTGTGTGTGTGTGTTTTTTTGCAAACTCCAGTGAGGGATGACGGTGGCG
The DNA here is from genome assembly GCA_020466265.1 of Siphamia tubifer. Lineage (NCBI taxonomy): Eukaryota > Metazoa > Chordata > Actinopteri > Kurtiformes > Apogonidae > Siphamia > Siphamia tubifer. Next base: position 18,201,533 of record CM035792.1, on the reverse strand, counting down.
CTTGTGTCCGCCAGGTGTGTTTTGTATTGGACTTAATCTTTGTGTTTGGTCGTACATTTCTAAAATCAGGCCTCACATAAGCACCTGTTTGAGTCGTATGGAGGAGCGGGTCATGACCTCCTGCCTCTAACCCTGAAATGGACACCAACTAATAGAGAGGCGTCTGTTAAATTGTAATTGAATGTTACATAGCACTCTGAACTCAAAATGGTCTTTTTTTTTTTTTTTTTTTTTTTTTCCGTAAGCGTGCAGGATTTAGGCAGACGCTCCAATGACAACTTAATTTCGTCACTGAGGAGCAGCGCCGAGTGTTTTTGTTCAAGCCTCTCCCTCAAAATACGGCTCTTATTAATGATAATTGGTAAAAAGGTGACACATGTCTGACTCTTGTTTATCTTACATTTTAGATAATTTGAGGCACACTTTTTTCACAAGGACAAATTAAAATTGGAAAAACTCCAGCACAATGTCTGCAAAAAAATAACCTGCACTTTGTCTCCAAGGGTCTCAACTTATACCTGAAAATTAAAAAGAGAAACTATGAATTTACTGTAAGTTTGAAATATGTAACCCTTTAACTCCTGATGTGTCAGCGCTGATGCGTTCTGAATGGATGGTTTAGTTTAAAAAATCAGAAAAATTCAATGTTTTTTTTTTGTGTTATTTTAGTGAGAATTTTGTTAGTGGAAGTAATGTACAGGTGTCAAAAAGCAACTGATTTAGAAAATAAAACTACTGGAAGCAAATTACAACACGAGTCATTTATTTCTTTTTTCTTTTTTGTGTGCATTTTTTCATGTTTTTTTTTCCAATTTTGTGAATATTTATTAGTTTCTGTTAATGTTATTGCTTATTTTTGTTTATTTTTTTCTACATTTTGTTAATTTATTTGATTATTTTTCTTCAATTGTCTTCTGTTAGTGTCTTACTTTGTTCATGTTACACATTATTTTGTTAGTTTAATATAAATTTTTGTTAATTTTACTGATCACTTTGGCACTTTTTGTTCATTTTGATGCTTATTTGATCTTATTTTCTTTTTTTTTTACTGTGGAATTGCTTAAGTCTCAGGAGTTAAAGGGTGAATAGAAAAAGATGCAATAAATTAGATGAGAGAGAGGCGACAGTAAAGCATTTTACATGTGTTTATCCATTAGTGTATTGATCAAAACAGTAAAGAGTATATAGTGGGGGGGGGAATACCGCCAAAAGTATTATATAATAGATATGATAGCTGAATATAACATGGATGCACATGAATGCAATTATGGATTATATCTTAATGTTGATTATGCAGAAGGTCAAATGATTATTGCATGATTCTGACTCAATTCTTTTTGGGTTTTCTTTCTTTTATCTTATTATATTAATTAAATTATCTTATTGTGTTGTTCCTCTATTTCCACTCATTTCCCATCACTCACTTTCTAGTGTCACATAAAACAACAGAAAACTATCTTGCAAAAAGAAAATACGAGCTCTTTAATACTTGAGTCAGATTAATAACAGTATAAATAGTGAAAAAAAATATATTGGTTGCACCTTGAACTTGATGTGTGTGTATGTGACTACACATTGAAGGTCAAGATTTTAATTTTAACAGTTTTTATTGGTTTTAACATGAATAATAAACCAACACATGATCAACAAATCAGAAAGAGGAGGTTGGTAATAGGTAAATAAAAATGATGAACATATTAGCAATAGTCGTGGTAACAGATAAATAATAATAATTAGTAATATTTAAACATACACACACACAGCCCAAAAAGAGATAGGGGAATTGGCTGGAGGGTCTCTCACTTCAATATTATCTACCCTAGTCTTCATTTAGCAGTATCTGTAAGTTCTGTAAGGTCAAGATTTTAAGTGTAATTTAACTTAAATCAAATAGTTTTCCTCATTTATATTGTCTCATAATATAATTTTAGTTTTGTCACATATCTGCTCTTATTTACAGCACTTGTTTAATTTCTATCCTCTTCATAATTAATATGCCTCATTAGCCTGTAAATATAAAGGGAGGACATTGACTTTAATTCTCACCATAGTTTGACACGTCGTGGGTTGTTTTTCCTCATTCCTGCAGACTTCGCCTGCACGCACAATGAGATAAAAACCAGTGGGAGCTGTGTTTACAGAAGAAATGCAGCAGAGGGAGTATAGCTCTGTCTGCAGGGAATTGTGCATCTGCATTTTGTGTTTGTGTGTGCAGAGGGACGGTGTTGATAAGTCGGTGTCATGTCTGAGTGAAGCTGCAGCCACTGTGCTTCAGAATTCAACTGCACACTGATTTTTTTTTTCTCTCTTTTTTTTTTTTCCCATCATCACTTGTGTTCTCATGGAAAGAAGAATACAAAAACAAGAATAAAAGACCCTCCAAGTCTAATCTTTTGTAAAAATGGACGGATTGTTTGGCTGATTTCAAAGCTGAAGTCATGCACTGAAGGGCAAACCTAGGATTGAGCTTGTCTAATGTTTCCAAAATGGCTAACTGTGAAAGGCCCCATAATTGATGCTCGGACCCCAGAGGGCACGACTCCTGTCAGATCAGCCACAGAGAAGAACTGCCAGAGCCACGCACTGCAGGGAATATCAGCTAATTAGACCCGTTTAAACATTTCCTGGTTTGAAGAACTTAAAGAGCAGGGCCGCAATCACACGAACAATAGCCTCTCACTTAAGTCAAAACCCCCTGAGTACTGATCACATGGTCGGTAACATCCAGGGAAACTGGATAGAGTAACTTATCTCAACTATTAACCCTTTGAATACCAACTATTGTGTTATCTGATCAGGAGGAGATGACGTCTGTGTACATAATGCTTTGAAAAAAAAAAACCTGCAGATGCATCATCTAACAAAGAATTAGTCCAACTAGTGCTTTCAATTGTACATATAGATTATTTCCTTTTGCTGTTTGTTGTTGTTTATTTGCTCGTTTTGATTTTATCTGTCATTATATGTATTTTTTTTTTTTTTTTTAATTTATAGCAAACAACTGATGTACCAATATTGGCTGTTGTATTTCTTGATTCTGTCACCTGTCTAAGGACTGTAGATGAAAATGTGTTATTTTTTTACTAATTCAGGCATATATTACACAGGTGTGTGTGTGTGCTTTTTTTTATACAGCAATGTTCATAAATAGACATAGTCCCTATTAAATAAACCAATAAAATAAGGGATTACTTTTCATTTTTAACCATACATTAGGAGGATTTAATACTGTGTATGTTGTGTATGTATATTACTCTTGATACATATGGAAATGCAAAAATCTAAACAGAATGTTGCTGTGTGTAAGATATTATTTTTATTGCTCCCTTTTGGTTATTAAAACTGTTCTAGTAGTGACAAATAGTCTCAAATAGAGAAAGAACACAATAAAATGTAATGAAATAATAAAATGCAGTAGATTAGAGTTTATATATGTCTGTATAAATTCATTAGTTAATGATAAATTGTCAAATGAGTCTATTCTGTACATTAGGTTTCTAAAGTTAACCCATAAAGACCCAAATAACCACATATGACTGAAACGACCCACTGATCTAAAGTGTCTACATGTTGATCCACTTATCCTATGTGTAAATAATTTATATAAAATGCGGTTTTCAACTTTTCACGGTCATCAGTTTTGACCTACAGTATTTGGCCATTCAGAAGCTCTGCAGTTACCATGGAAACACCATCATCTTCTACAACATTCATTCACCAGTAAAACCCATAGATTTGGATCAATGACAGTGGACGGGAACACTGGGTTTAATGACATATTTTGTTGAAAACGTCACTTTTTCTTCAGTTTTTTTTTTTTTTTTTTTTTTAGTGTTTTGGATAAATAATAATCTTCAACTTTAATCTGAACTTTTATGAACCTCTACATGATCAGTCAATTAAATATTGTAAAATACATAATGTTCACTGGAAAAACATAAAATACAGAGGATTATGTCATAATGAATTGTGATAAATCACTGAATAAAAATAAAATAAAGAGAGAAATAAATAGTTTGAAACTGCCACAAAAATAACACTAGGTTTTTATGTGTTAAACTGAACATACAAAAGACATTTAGATTTTGAAATGACATACTAGGGCTTGTATTTACTGTCTTCAATTAGATATAAAGCACAATTTATATTTGTCTTTCGGATGCTCCTTGTTCAGTTTGATATTAAAAACCTGTCAGTCCTGCACCTGAAGGCTTAAAAACAACTGTTTGCACATTTTATTTGATCACTCTGTTGTCATCGGAAGTATTTTATTAAGTGGTGAGCAGAGTAGATTTACTGGTTTGTTGAGTTTGTCTAAGCAAATTGAATCTGTACTTTAATTTCATGCATCCCTACTTCAGTTTGTTCTTCCTTGTTCAAGGCTTGAGGATGGGTTTTAGAGCAGAGCTGATATTTTGCTCAGTGTTTGGTCTCCTTGTTCCTCTGTCTGAACACACTCACAGTTTGTCAGTTGTGCAGCCAGGACTTGGACCAAAGTGTTACCTTCTCACTTCCACAGCGTGTGTTTCCATGCTAAGCCCATGGGACAATGAATGTCTGAATAGGCATCAATAAATAATAGACAGCTGGACAGAGCGCTGAATGCCAAGTTCCACACAATACTCACCTCACTGGAGAGGACTCCCCCCACTCTCTCCCTCTCCTCCTCCTCCTCCTCCTCCTCCTCCTCTTCCTCTTCCTCTCCACCCAGCAGCCTCAGCCGTCTGTCACAGATCATCATTAACATTGTCCCACAATTTAGACAGACACACACAGCCCTAAACAAATAACCTTTTCATCAGCCTCCATCAGATTGAGACTCATAAACGTCCCAATATAGTCAACTGTACAAGGCTGTGGTTTATCTGCAGTCTAATTAAATTCAACCCTGACTGTTTGTTCAGATGATCGCATGTCGCTGATACTTCGGATTAATGCAATAGTGCAGTATTAAACCTTTAAACCACACGTGTCAAACATATAACCCACCAAAGGGTCCAATGTGAACCCCTGGGATTAATTATATACTGAATTTTATACTGAAACACTGAAAATTAGCACGAAAAGTACTTTTTAAAAATATATTTTAGTAATATTCTGCCTGTTTTGTGTCTTTGTAGATGTGGTGTGATCTGTAAGTTACAATGTACATGTGTTAGATGCATACTATTGTTAAAATTGATTTTATTTTACTTAATTAATGGTTTTTTTTTTCATGGCTGTTCATGTTGTTCACATTGATTTAAAGGATAATTTGTAGATGTAATCATGTTCATGATTTAATTTGACCTTTTTACTCTAAAATATAGAGAAAAGTTTGAAGGTTACATTATTTATATAATAATATGTTATTATTGATATTATTTGGTTATATTAGCTTTAATTTGCCTCTTTGATTATTAGAATATGAAATAATGAAGTGTATATATTTGAGTTTTGAGCATTATTTTCACTCCAAAAGCCTTTACTGTTTTCATGAATTACTCAGTTGAGGCATACTGTTAAAAAATAAGTAAAGAAACACACACACAAATAAATAAATAAAACAAATACAGATATACTCATTGAAGCAAAATAAAGGTCCTGTCTTGTTATCATCACATCTAACTTACTGAGCTTTTATCACCACACACTGTAAAGATAATTTTTCATCATTAGTTTTTACAACAGACCAATTATTTCTGCGATTTATTTTTTCCAAACAAGTAAATAATAATTAAATGAATCAGGTGAAATATTAAAATACTTAGAATATGTTCAATCACTGAGACAGATGTCGTATTTCTTACTCCATTACTTTGTCTTATAGTTTAATTCCTCATCAGATTTTATGAAATTCACTTCTTTCTAATTTATATTTAAATACCTATCATTATTTGAAGTAATTAAAATGAGCTCAGACTTGAATATCTACAGTAGTGAAATCAACCTAACATTATATACAACAAAAAACATTTACTGCAAATTAACTATATGTCGTTTTCCTACTACTACTATCTTTGACTGAAGTTTTACTCATACTTCGGATGAGAATACTCCTTTCACTAATCAATAACAAATAATAGTCACTATAGCTGCATCCCTGTTAAATATTGTGTTTCTTTTTTGTCTGTTTTTTCGTACTAACTCCGTATCAGGTGTGTTTCCTCTGATCTTCATCCTGTTTGGCTAATCTTGTAGTAAACCCCCGTGCTTTGTGTTCCCACCTGGCTGCAGGTTAGCAGGTCACCAGGTAAGCATTTAACAAGGCCTCCATTGCCTTGTCTGCTCCACTTAACACCTGACATACCCCCTCCATGCCGACCTTTGACCCCTGACCCCAGACTGACAACCCGCGAGATGTCTCTGGGATACTTTCCTTTCTCCGTTGCCGTTGCCTTTTCTTATCTTCCTGTCGATGAGTGCTGCAGAGTGAGACAAGGTGAAAGGTATCCAGAGGGAGGGGGGGCATGCAGGTGTTCATGCCTACACACCTCTCAAGTTCAAAAGCCATTGAGTCCTTAGCAACAAGGTAACAGTCAAACCGTGTGTCAGCCACCAACCACCCTGAGGCCACAGTATCCTCTGTTTTACCATCAGACTTTAAGTAACTAATCAAAACGCCTCATATTCACGTCATTCCCACCCACGGACAATAAAAATATACATAATAACTCAAATGGTGTGTATGACATCATTTGATATTATTCATTCGGACAAAAACATGGCCAGACACAAACATTTGTGAGCCTTGAAAATAAAAACACAGGCTTGTGCTGTATCATGTCTGAATCTGTCCTTCATGACTCCTTTTTTTTTTTTCTCACCAACATGTCCAATATTTCCTGACTCCTGCAGGTTTATGGGTTCAAAAATGGGAGCAGGTCCAAGCATTACTAGTAACATTAGTGTCAGTAATTTAATGCGCAGGTGTGAATGGATTCTCAAACAAGCCGGGGAGGCCCCCGGCGAGGTCTGCGCAGGACCGCCAGGGCCAGCGGCAGGTTTAAATAAATACGCTGCTGAGCAGACATGTCGGCAGCTGGGGCCTGATATGGCCGCCGCTGTTTGTGTTGTGGCTTTGCAAGGTCGCTGAGGAGAAAGCAGCATGTTTCCTGGGAGAAGAAAAGTTAAAAAAAAAAAAAAAAAAAAGCCTCATGAGGAAAATAAGTTGCACCTGAAGACGTCATGTGAGCTGCTCCATGTGTGGGCACTCTGTGGATGTTCATGGTTTCTATGTCAGATCATTGTGAAACTGACCTGCAACTGCTCCCACCCCAACCTGCAAGGGTTTCATTATATCTTATATTTCTTATCGGTTATTTTACCATTCAGGAAGTTACTACACAACACTGGGTAATATCTTGGTATAATTTGATGCTAGAGCTGTCACTGACTTAAAATAATTACATTTTATCATGAAAATACTTGTGTTTGACACTGAACACATCTTTAGTGTTTTTTGTTAAAACTGAAAGTATGTTTTTCAGTACTAAATTTGGCGCCTCACCTCAATACCACAAACCATGCAAACCCTAAAAATAGAACACTGCATTAATATTCTTAACATAGATTTTATGATTTTGGACAACATTGAAAATGGTGTAGGTTTTCTTTTACATACTAAAAATATATATATATATTTTCCATTCATATACAAATAAAATCTACTTTTACTTTTTGGATGGGAGTATATTTACAAGCATCACGCTGAAACTCTGGTACCTTAATCAAATCATATCATGAAAACAGAGGAACAGAAACTGACTAGATTTTAATCTTTTTGCAAAAAAAAAATAAGTACATTAATGCAAAAACCAAATATGATTATCATTTCCCTGTGAAGTAAACATTATTTCTTGGTGATGGATTAATAAAACAAATGTACCCCCATCACTGTCAGTCACATGCTCTTAGAATCATCATCACTTTTCTTTTATGCCCTTGGTTTCAGATAATATATGTGTATTCCAAGAATATCTAAAATGTTAAATATTTTATTGACTACCCTAAAAAAAGTTCCAACAATATAGAAATTTATAGATATGTTATTTAATCCAGTACAACAGCCTCTATCATTTGGTTGCTTGTGTAAAATTCACTCAAATTAAATGACATAATATACATATCTGATTTGTGACATTTATATTATGACATTTAATTTGAGTGAATAGACTTTTAATACATAATATGGAATGTACATATCTGTCTGAGTTGCACTAGATTTTTGACAGCGATAAACTAAAATATCGAATGGTATAAATTACATGTGTTACAGGAAAGTGACAGTACATAAGAAGGCACTGTTTTATAATATGTTCATATTTCTGTATTTTCAGTAAGAGGAGACAGCCTTCAGACAGCTTTGACAGTTTCCCTTACTGCCAGCTTGTCACTTCTGCAGAGGTCAACATCAATATGCAGAATGATTGATGCTCAAATGAATACTGTAATTGTCATTAGCTCTAAATATCCTCACCCACAATTATAGTGAGAGTTTGAATGAGATCTAGATGTAGAAAAAAAAAAAAAAAAAAAAAAAAAAAACACAAGATGAATTTGAGAAAAGACTGAAAAACCCTAAAAGACGGACAGGCAAAGTGAAATCACAGACCAAATAAAAGCCTCAGCCTGTGTGCGCAGCCTCCAGTGGACGGGTCGGGCGGCGGGTGGATGAGGAGGCGACCGTGGGGCTGTTCAGGGATGTTTTATGGATTAAGAGCTGAGCAGAAAAAAGGAAAAGTGCAGGATCAGTTTCAATGTTTCTTTCCAGGCTGCCAAGACTCCCTCATGGACGTCCTGACAGTCATTAAAAAAAGCTGGAGCTGTTGATTCCTTCAGGCACTCTGCCAGAGGTGGTATGAAGAGAGTGCACCTCTAAGTCCAGCAGTAAATCCCATGGATTCCCACTGAGCCAGAGAGAAACACCTGCAAGACACATGATACTGTATATTTCATCTGAGGCTTTGAGTTCAGGTACATCACTATCACTATGCATTAACTCCCCTTGAACTCAGAAAGGCTTTTGTCATCACTCTGTGCTTGGTTGTTACTCCTTAAATTACTGCATGTATTTAGAAAACACTATAAATAAGCCACTGAAAACATGTTAAAGTAGAAGGTAAGACCAATAAATAACCCAATGGTTAAAATAACAGAATCTGGGGGGAAAAAAAGGGAAGTTATCCCTAACATAAATCAACCACTTAAGGAAAAAAAAACAAAAAACTCTTAAATCCAAACTTTTTAATTTCATGGCTCAAAATAAGGAGCTTCACTTCTGTGAGATTTAACATAATAAATGAATAGTCATTCAATGTGTGTATGGAACAAAATTATGACTGTTCACTGGCTGTGTAATTTCAGAACATGATTATTTAAGCTACTATCAAGCTGAAAACATGAACAAAAACAAATTTAACAGAGTGATAGTGGATTTTTGAGTAGACGCTGATATCCAAGAAGAAATAAGTAATATTTTAAAACATTGACCAATGCATAAACATCAGCCCTGAAATTACAGAGTCATGATGAAGATATTTTTACAGTTTGTCAGCTTATTTTCCCCTGATGTTAAAGCAATGATGCTGTAAACTTCCTTTATTATACTAGCTTACAAAGAAAATAACTTGATGAAGAAAATTAAGTAACTTTGCTATATGAATAAAGATACTAATATTAATAAGCAGCCAATATCCACCTTAATATGTGACATGATAATATATGTGTGTCATTTTTGGGTGATTAATCTACTCCCAAAACCTGGAGATCAACATACAAGGAACATCATGTGAGATTTAATTTGGTACGAATTCCTGATAATACTTCAAACATTGAATCTGGTGTCAATTTTGGGGGGTTTTTTACTAATGAAAAAAAATAATGATGTATTAGTTCCATCTAAGTGCTTTTACTTGGTCTCATTCATCAAATTGAACACAAGTAAAGTGCATTAATATAGCACTTTTCACATGTAAATATTATAAAGTACCTCATAAGAATGTGGTTATGCAGAGATGTAATAACAATAAAAGGTAAAACTCACTATAACTGAAAAAATGCATAAATAAGGTTTTCATCTGCTTCACAAAATATTCCACAATCATTGTGCTTATATGTTATTTCAAGAAGATAAAAAAAAATACACCAGTGCAAGGGAGAGACAGGAAGAAAATATATATATACATGAGAAATGTGATATTTATACGTAGATTTATAGAAAAAATTTATTAGAATTAATAATAGTAATGCACTTACCAGTATATAAATAGCAGATTGACCTGTTTACAATACAGTTTCAATAGAACATGAATGTTAATTTATGCACAAATTCATCCTCTTACAATTTATTGAAAATTAATTTGTCTACATTTATGACATTCATGACTGTCTCTGGCAGCTTCTTGTTTTCAGGGATAAAATCTAGAAGATATACGTGTTCTATACTAATGTAATTTGCAGCTACTGTTTATGAGGAAGGTAATATTTGCAAGAAACTTAGACGGGCCCTATCGTCAATGTAAACTGTCCATCAAGCCCCTTATGGAGAGTCTCACATGATAGAGATGAGAAGGGCACAGCCACCTTTGTTAGTCTGACTTCATTGTGTTTGTCTGATCGGTGAAACTCTCAGAGTGGGAGTGCAGAACCCTATCCTCCAGTGTGTGAATAGCAGGGCAGGATGGGGGGGGGTAACAATAGCGGAGGTCTTGGGTGTTCCCTGCATCACACACTGTGAGAGACCAGTCTTTGGTTCATCCCAAGTCCCTCATCAAATATTAACCAGGCCTGTCAGTCACCGGGTCAGAGCTGGACGGGTAACCCTTTTCACAGCTGGTGGGTCGCTGCTATTGGATGGGCTGAAGGTGGAGTTAAGTCGCCTCTGTGGTGTCTCTGGTGTCAGACGACGCTGCTGCAACTGTAAATACACCATGTGAGAAAATTGTTTTGTGCATGTTTTACAAGGTGCACATGGTACCAAAGAAGTGCAGCCCCATAAAAGTAACTATTAATTAATTATCAACTATTTGTATGTTATGAAAATATATATATATATATAATGTTCACATTATTTAAGGCGAAACACACATGTAAATATGATAGTGTACATTGTCTGTCTGAGGGTGATTCCACAGAATGGGTATGTTTTGAGCTTTGGAAATTTAAAACTTAGAGTAATTTTATCTGCTTCTTTTTTTTTTTTTTTTTTTTTTTTTTAAATACCAGCTAAAACAATATATCTTAAAGTAACAAGAAATGACATGGTTCTATCTCAGGCTATCTATTTTATTCATGTTATGTGTCATTTTCTACTTCATTATATGATTAATTTGTCAACCCTGTTACGGACAAGTAATTGTATGTAACAGTCTACACATGAATGGGTAGTAAATCTGCCCGTTTTTTCCACTGTATTGTTTTCAGATCATTAATATATTTTTAAATGTTAAATTTTACCTATCATATAACTATGTACATCTAGATTGTTAAAGTACACCACATACTAATATAGATACATTATTGTTTTTATGAGAATGGTATTGGATAAAAGCCATTTTCCAAACTGTTAACTAATTTTAATTGTAATACCTGGGTTATGGTTGGAATTGTAATTCTTTATATTTTTATGAAATTCATTGTGGCAAGAGGACTGACATACAGCTAACAGAGTGACCAAAACTAACAGGGATGATGGGACCCTAGCTAATGTCACCCCTGTTACTGAAGAATAACCATGAGAAAGATGATAGCAACAGGGTTGACGATTTCATGCTAATTTGCCCCTAGCTAGCTAATGTCCAAGGTCACAAGAGCAGATATCATACAGTTTAGAAGAATATTACTTGTAGATGTTATGTAAATATAAATATATAAAGTATTTATTTTCAGTTCCCATCACCAAGAGCTCTCAATCAATATGTTTACAAGCATTTAAAATTTTTTGTTATTGTCTTATTCTGATTAAGGACTGAACTGGAGTTTCCCAGAAATCTAAGTTTACGTGCACTGGAGAAATTCGCAATATTGTGTGAGGTATGTTGGAGTCCCAGACACTAGGTGGCGCTACATGCTGTTTTGCATTAGCAAGCTTCCATAAAAGAAGAACAATAATAACTAAACAAAAGTGGCAGATTTGAAGCAGACGTAGTAGAAGTTAGACAACAACACCCAGAGAAGATATGGACCACAACCATGTAGATATGGACCACAACCATGTAGAAATGAACCACAACCATGTAGATATGGACCACAACCATGTAGATATGGACCACAACCATGTAGATATGGACCACAACCATGTAGATATGGACCACAACCATGAAAATATGGACCACAACCATGTAGATATGGACCACAACCATGTAGATATGGACCACAACCATGTAGATATGGACCACAACCATGAAAATATGGACCACAACCATGTAGATATGGACCACAACCATGTAGAAATGGATCACAACCATGTAGAAATGGACCAAAACCATGTAAAAATGAACCACAACCATGCAGATATGGACCACAACCATGTAGAAAGGGATCACAACCATGCAGATATGAACCACAACCATGCAGATATGAACCACAACCATGCAGATATGAACCACAACCATGCAGATATGAACAGCTCAGAACATTTTGTACATACTTTTCACTCTGATTTATTACACCTAATGTGCATGGTAACTCTGGTCACTTCCTGAAGGGGGCGTGTCCAGGCCAGTCTTAATTGAGCTAAGGTTGGGTGACGTTGACATGCACGAGTGAATTACAATTACAATTGCATTATCTGACTTGGTTACTCTGACTTCTAACACTCTAGTTTGATTTCATTGTACTCTGATTAACATGTTTACATGTTTTTTTTGGTGAAAACTTCAATTTTAATTGGAGTAAGGCAATAAATTGAGGAGAGATCATTCAGTACGTTTAATGAACTTGAAGAAATTCAAAGTTTTTAATCAGTCCAAAGCAATCTGCCAACGAATGCCTATGAAACCCTTAACCAAATCAATCTCCCAATCACCAGCACTCTTTCAATAAACAGCACATTTTTCCACTTTCAAAGATAGAGATGGTTGAGAGATCAATCGGGAATGGTACAACTATCTCAATGTCCCCTATCACCTGATCAGACTGACCTGACAGTATAAAGCACACAAAAATCCTTCAAACATTTACACAGACAGGGCTTTTTTGAGGCTTAGGACATCAGGCCAATTTTACATCGTTCAATGGTCAGCCACTGGTCTCTGTGTTGTATAAAGGGGTCCTTAATGATTCACTGTTGAGTGTTTTTGTGACTTCTCATCTTTTTTTTTTTTTACCCACTGTAAAACATTTGTAAGAAAAGTAACCAGATGTACAAAATTATGTTAAATAAATCAGTAAAATAGTGGATTTTCTATATTATTTTATCAGCACATAGTAATCTGTACAGTAACTAAACTTCTCAGTATTCACATAATGAAATGACAGTGAGGAATATGTTCTGGATTTTATTTTCATACATTTCTCCTCAAATTTGAGTATAGCACAGTGCATCATCTTTAAGTTTATTTTAACAAGGCTATATTAACCAGACATGTGCATTTGTATGTGTCTATATTAACATACGAAAAGGAGAATACATAAAACATGTGAAGTACATTTTTAGAAAACCAACACTTTCTGCAGAATTAAGTGGCATGACCTCACTTTGCTCTGAACGTGTCTTGCTTTAGGCAGATAATATGAGATATACTACATTACACTACTGACGTTTTACACTAGGTTTCATTGTACACACATCAGACGTTTGCTATTGTTCACGTTACTTTTTGTCATGGGAAAGGAGGTCGCATTAAATGATGTCTTTTGCATACAGTTGTATTTGTTTCCCTATGTTTTTGTCTGTCATTGCAACCCTGTGAAAATGACGTAACTAAAAGTTGTTCAAGCTTTCTTCATCTTATCTTGTCTATACTGGGGGGGGGGGGGATTCCCCTTTAAAAACAAGTTTAAAAAGAAAAAGGTTTACAAAATATGGAACAAGTGAAAATTATCTTGGTGAAATTTTCTTGAAATAAGATTTTCCAGATGTATTTTCCAAATATAACTTCTTTATATCTCACTGAAAAGTTATTCTTTAGTTGATTGTGTCTTATTTTAAGTGTGGTGAGATATTTGGATGAAAATTTTGAAAAATACACTTGATAAGATTCAGATTTTCTTCCCGTGTATAATTTCGTCATAGTAAATTGTTCAAATGTAGTAGATCATTATGTGTTCTACAGAGTTTTATACTTTATTTGAACTAATTATTTGATGTTTCTAGGGCGTGAACCTGGTGCATGTTTTTAAAACGTTACTATAGTTATTTGTGTTTTACAATTTTGCCGATTCTGGTTTAATTTAACCTTTTTAAACTGCTTTTAAAGTGACTTTAATGTGGAATACAGAGCTTTAAAAGGTTAGAAAGATTATTATTGTCTCTATTAGTGGTAGACGACGTGCAGCAGCAGTCATGTTGTGGTAGATACATGTAGAAATACTGGAAATAAAACTAAGGATCAGTCTGGAGTACAGACTGTAGAGGGCAATGACAAATTTTACACTGATGGTAAATCAGTGCCACGTCTGCCAGACCAAACAAAAGCCTCGGAAAGAGGTTTTCACCTTTTAAACCCAAGAAAATATAAATGAAAATCTTTTCAGACTGCAGTGAACTTGCTGTGCTGGATTTCATTGTCATTTCTCCCGACGGGGATTGATGCCTTTCAGAGGACTCTCTTGTGGATTTGTTTTGATGATGAGGAAAAGGGAAGGCTGATGACGAGATGGATACAATAAACTATTCTTACGCCTTCCCTCAACTCCCGCTCCTTTGTGCCAATTTTGGGATTAGTCACCAGATACTGCAGATACTAATGACTCCTGTTAAAATGAATATTACGTGTCATCAAATCCCCTGTTGCATGATTTAATTTCCACACCCCTGAACATAATGGTGGAAAATATATCTCCTGGACCTGTCAGAAGGCCTGTAAGTGGTGTTAAGTCCTGTCAAACGAACAAAAAGGAAGAAAATATTTTTTGCAGGGTCCGTCGCGGTGATAATGTTTCAGCTGACATTCTCCCTCGATACACCTGAGACAGGTGACTTTTTGCGGTGAGAGGATTATCTGTTATGGAGTTTGAAGAGGTTCCTATTGTCTGAAGCCAGGAATATGAATAACCAAAGAGTTGGCTTTGCTAAAGGGGGAAGACGTTGGCATTGAGCTGACACGAAGACAAGATTAGCTCATCAAAATATATGAATTAGTAACAGACACTTTGGATGCTCGGCTTCTTCATCAGGATCCACCTTTGACTATGAAACACAGCTATTGGCCCGTTTATGAATAAGTGATTGGGTTTCCAAATTTGATTCAATAATTCAGAAGATAATTGGCTCAGCTTAATTGCTGGTGGGGCATAAAAGATTCAGGCTGCCTCTTAAGTGCAGCACATCAGGCGCCACTTATAATGATGACAGATGGCTGTTTGTTGGGTTGGGTGTCAGATGGGATGGCTTTGTCATATTCACACTTCCCCTTGTTAGGAGACAGATCAGGTTTTTCCTCCCAGAGCGCTACACAGTTTCTCTTTTTCATTCGCCAACTGTGACTGTGGTGAATTATTGAGCTGATGAAGTGCCAACCACTGGTCCTCTGTCAGCGTGGACGTCAAATGTTTTGTTTGGGTTTCTTTGAACTAAATCAGCTTATGAAGTACTTCACGGAAAAAGTATCAGATTACCGGGCCAACTAAGTGGAACATTTTCGCAGTAAAATTATAGATTACACAAGTTTTCATCAGCTTGAATATGTAAGTTGTGAGACTGAGGAGTTTAAGTTTGTCCTCATTTAGCCCTTTGACTCATTCATAGTAATAATAGTAATGATCTGAAAGGTAAATATCACTAAACTCACTAAATACTATTCACAAGAAAAAACATACAGAGAGCCAGTTGTGCCACCATAACAGCAGCCAATCACATTGAATGTACATTAACATTTATGCTTCATTATATTCAGCAGGAGAAAAATCTGGATCTGGATCAAAAGCAGAATTTTCTTGTGATAATTTATTTTTGATCACATATACCATTTGTCTACCCATTCCTCAGCAGGATTACACACACACACACACACACACACAAATACACTGTAGATTTTGCAGTGTTAATTTGGAGACAATGGGACCAAATACACTCTAGAAGAAGTTAAATAAACTCTCTAAGTGTTGATTTAACACTACAAAATTTACTGTGTACCGCACTAATTTTGAGGACAGGAACAATGATAAATCTCTTAAGTTTTACATTTAACAACTTTTTTTGTCATTATCTTTTTAGACATTGAATAACTTCATGTTGTCTTAGAACACTTAACAACACAAAATGCAGCATTTCTGCAATAAATATATAAAGCTCCTACGACACTGAGTTAAGAGAAAACTTTATTTCACATGTTCACGTGTTCTTAAAATGTGTAAATGTGTTGTGAGCTATGTCAAAGATGTATTTCTGTCACTATTTGGAACAGAAAATAAAGCATTCTATTCTATTCTATTCAGTAATATTTTGTACAATACTATAATAAAACTGACCCTCATGAGGATAAAGTGGTTTCAGAAAATGAATAAATGAATATTTATTCTGGTTATTGTGAAACATTCATTCATTTTCTGAACCAGCTTTATCCTCACTAGGGTCACAGGGGTCAAATGGAGCCGATCCCACCTATGTATAGGTGAAGGCGGGGTACACCCTGGACATGTCACCAGTTCACTGCAGGGCTGAACATATAGAGACAAACAATCACTCTCACATTCATGCCTATGGGCAATTTAGATTAACCCTGGGCCAGCCCGGCTGCTTAGGACCCCCACACCACTAGGGGTCCCCCAAGAGCACCAAAAGTCCATGATTAAATATATATAAGTTATATTTAAAAAAACATTTTTTAAGTATTTTATTTTTCTTACCATTATTATTCTTATGTAAGAAGACAATGTGAATGTCATTTTGGTCTATCTAGTTGTGGGAAATTGCAGAACTTTGCAAATCTGTTCTGAATTTTAAAAACAAAAGAAATTAAACTGGTTAACTTTTAAATGCAGTCTTGTCTACCAATACTTTCAAATAGTGAAATTAATATGCACACATGTACACCTCAGTGTATTTGTAGGTACAGTAAAATAATTAAAATTGTTTGACTTTGCTTCTCAAGTAAGGTTAAAAAGAACAGGCAGAATGACATGGGTATGTTGTAAGCAAATTACACAATATGGTATATGATAGTCGGTATGTTACACACAGTATAGCCTATAGGACAATGACGCATCTGAGGTGGTGGTATAGGGGAGGGGGGTTCCAATGAAATTTTGCTTGGGGCCCCGTAAAAGCTTGGGCCGGCCCTGCATTAACCTATTAATCTATCATGTGTTTGGATGATGGGCAGAACGCAGAGAACCCACGCAGACATGCGGAGAACATGCAAACGCCACACAGTAAGGTCCCACACACATCAACTGATGCTAGAATCAAACCCAGGACCTTCTTGCTGAGGCATGAGTGAGGAATGAGTAAACATTTGACAGGAGTCTGGCTGCAGGCTGCACTCTCAGGCCTGGAAGTGACGTAGTAGCCTATGTTGTTACTTCATGAGGAGTAAAGGTAAGTTTACGTATGGAAGGAAACAAAGGTAAGTTTACCTGAAATGTTTTCAACATAGTTTTTATTCATTAATTACATTTTTCAATTGACTTTTCACTTACAGATGCACATTTCGGTACTCTCTTCAGACACTAAGCCTACAGTTCAACACTGCACATCTTGTTGCAGCAGTTATTAATGCCCTCTGTGCCTGAAATTTAAGCCTACCAAATTGAGTAAGCCCCAGAAACACTTGGAGTCACATATTAGAGGAGGCATTTTATTTAAAGATTGAATGAGTCAGTGCTTCTAACTGTTAGCAGGTTGTGATTCAACTGGTAAAACCTGACAATGAAAATATCCCTGGCAAATATTTTTTCGTATGGTTTTGTTCCAGATCAGGATGTTCAATGTGATTTCAACACTGAGATAGTTCAAAGATTATTGTAACATTGTAAAAAATTGACAGCACTATTGAAAGAAGCAGTGCTTGGACTTTTATTTTGAAAATGAGTTGTTGTTCTGTCTTCCACATTCATGAAAGGTTTGGTATGAATGTCTCATGAAACATTCATGAATGCTTTATGCGCAGTTTATGAAAGCCGCTATGAATGTGTTATGAACTCACCCGTCAAGTGTTAAAAAAAGTGTTACTGTTATAGTGTTATATACTTATACTTACAATATACACCAAATACAGTATACTTTTATTTATTAAATGTTTTGTCTGCACTTATGTATAACATTTTCATTGTTATATTCTACTTTATTACACCAAAATAGAGAAAAATGTATCATTCATATCATAAGTTATTATGATCATATTTGACTGGTCCGAGTCAGACCCACTTGAGGTTGACTTGGTCTGTTTGTGGCCCTTCAACTAAAATGAGTTTGACATCCTTGATTGTTAATAAGTTGTAATTTTTTAATTTCTATTTTTCATTTTGGACCCTTTGATGGGCTAGTTTTGGCCCACGGGCCATATGTTTAACACCCCTGACCTAAAGGCAAAAATAAGATTGTATGCCTAATTATTTTCCTAAAATCATCACCAAATCATTTTCATTCACTTTGCTCCAGAGATCCACTAACAAAAATGAGGCTTTGATCAGTTTGAAGCAGAATAAACATCATTTCCAGCTTTTCCATTTTTCACAAGTGCATCGTCGCTAATGATAGATTTAACATTGAAAATACACAAATCCAGCATGCTGATTTTCTTCTCGAAACAGCACATGAAAACTCCACATTGTATGAGTTAGCGGTGCGTGTACACACACCTAATGTCTTCCTGTGTTCAGTGTTTTCTACATTTCCCGTCCCTAATTGCCTAATAATTTAACCACACTTAAGTTGGCTCATTAGCTGTGTATGAAGACTTAAGGGGGGAAACACCTGTTCATTTACTTAATGAACTCCAAAAGCACTGTGCTGTGTTCAGGGGCAAGAAAATAAACTGAGGTATAACATAGTGGTCTCAGGACATACACACCATTAATGGAGCTCCAATAGTAAAAAGTAAATATCAGCATTTATGCTTTTTGTTAATCTACCTGTAGAGACATTCTGGAGCAGCTTTCTGGGACTGTAAATCAAGTGTTTCCTCCCTTTGGCCTTTCACTGGAAAAATAATGAGGGGATTCATGAGGCCTGAGGCAGAGCTCCAGTTCTGATTAAGGAATAAAGTAAATATCCAAATGAAACTATTTGGATTGTATTAATGATATTTCCGCGTAGTAAGTGAAACACAGAACCACTGAGGAAAATAACAATTTGTTCGTTGTGAGCGTTCCAACAAATAGTACAACTTGAACAGTCAAAAAATGTTGTTCAGCTGCATGTACGACACTTATGAGCGTTTCCTGGATGAGTGCCCCTACAGGCAGGAGGAGGAATGACACCAACTAACAGGTCAAGTTCAGCCCTTGATTTACAGTCGCTTTAAAAATGATCAGACCACCTTTGTTTTCTTCAATTTGTTGTTCATTTTAAAACCTGGTATAACTACATGTACATTTGTTTATAATGATAACAAAAATATCTTTAAAATCCTTTAACTCCTGAGACTTAAGTAATTCCACATTTAAAAATAAAAGATAAAATAGGCAACAAAATGAACAAAAACAGCCAAAGTGATCAGTAAAGTAAACAAAAATTAATATTAAACTAACAAAATAACATGTAACATAAACAAAGTAAGACACTAACAGAACACAATTGAGGAAAAATCAAATAAATAAAACGTACGAAAAAAAATAAGCAACGACATCCACAGAAATTAATAAAGATTCACAAAATATAAAATAACATGAAAAACACACACACAAAAATTTAAGTAAAAAAAGAAGGACTAAATGACTTCTGTTGTAATTTAGTTCCAGTAGTTTTAGTTTGGGTTTTTTCTACATCAGTTGCTTTTGGACACCTGTACATCAGTTCCATGAACAAAATATGAGTAAAATAACACAAAAAAGTATATTATTCTGAATTCAATTTAACAACAGCTATAATAATAATAATAATAATAATAATAATAATAATAATAATAATAATAATAATAATAATAATAATAATAATAATAATAATAATAATAATAATAATAATAATAATAATATGACTTTAAAGATAATGTTCCACATGCTGCTTCAGTTCAATGGTTTATAAGGAGTCATTGAGTTAATGCTCAAAGACCTAAACAACTGCCAGTCAGCATTTTTTTTTTCAGTATCCGTTAAAAGTGTTTGAACTCAAACTAAGAGTAGGTCATGCTTGTTCAACCCAACCTTCAGAAAGTGGAATTCAGTCTGTTCATGGATACTTTACTATCTTTGTGGAAGGGCTGCCTCACATACCATCTGTTTCCACACATTTGAATCACTGCTCTGCTTCTTCTTCTTTTTGTTAATGGTGAATTGTGACCAGGTAAACTGTAAACACCAACTAGTTGACTTTACTCATGGATGGCGTAGAAACTGTCACTTATTATAATCTGTTAAAACTAGAAATGTGTAGTTGTATTAACTTAAAACATTAATTTGCTTTGATGGAAATTTTTAGGATAAATCAGTTATTTAAATTCAAACCCTTTAATTCTAATAACTTGTTTGTTTACTTGTATAAAATTACTACTTTGAGTTGGATATACCAACCAAACACTGCACAGCATCATTTGACACTGCTTAAAATAATTTGTTAATAGATGTAATAGTTATTAATCTAATTGATTACATAATCTGTGCTTTTATTTTGACAGGTAACAAGCCATAGTTGTGCCTAAAGTCTTCACTCATGGTTCTTAAAAACACAAAAATAAACATAAAATAGCCAATAATCATCATTAAACACATATAAACTATCATTTTAACAGTAACACAAAAAACTCAACAACCCTATTTAACCCTTGCTCATTTTTAACACAAATACCCACAATGCAATGCGACAAACACTAGATCCATCAGACACGTCTCGATATAGGGAGCCTAAGTGACGCGATTCTATTTCCGGTCGATTTCCGGGCAATGGGACCTAAGTACCATAAAAAAATGAACGCGAGTCAATGCAGGGATAAAAGTAATTTTCTGGTCCCGTTTGAAATGTGCTACGGTTTTCACATATGATATCTGTGAATTTTAAATATACATTTTCACATTGAGAAAGCACTGACTTTGGACACGCATCCAAAGTTACGTTAGGTTTTATGTGAGAGTAAGTAATGGACTACAATGTTCGTCTCACAAATATAATGTCACCACGAAGCTTCACCATCAAACTCTTTGAAAATGACTGTGACTTTGGCGAGCTTCACCTCCTTCTTTCAGGACGAAGGCAAGAGCATCAAACGTATAAGGTGGTATACGGTTTTGAAAAGTTTGCAGGGAAAGATTCTGCTGTGACGTCAGCTATGCGACGTCTGATATGTAGTCCAAACAGAGTCCAAATAATTACATATTTTTACACGCTTATTAAATCACAAAACACGTATCAAAGAAACTCCAAACGTACATCATTGGTTATGATTTTAATTGAAGTACAGCAAATGTGTGATTCAGGGCATAAAGTAAAGTGGACCAGAAAATAATTATTTTCTCCTCATCCACCCTCATGTTAAATTTTTCCCAAATTTAGGCCCAGTGGACCGACCGGAAGGGGCGGAGTCTTAGGCTCCCTATGTCAGAGTGAATTTTGAATAGGCCCCACCCCTCCTTCACAGAAACTTAACTTTATATGTAATTACAACAACAACAAAAAAGACCATTGTATTGTTTGTTTTCAGTTTTATAATTCAAACAAATAATTTGGTTTAGTAATGACGTTTTTTTTTTGTTTTTTTTTTACAAAACATAAGGTAATTAACACTAAAAAGTTTCATTACAATCAAAATATGGGTTTAGTGCAGAGTATCATCGTCAACATTTGACTGTAATCGCGCACTAGCAAGAGACAATAATGTGGTTTTTGTCGGGGGGGGGGGGGGGTTGCTGCTGTGGCCATACTGCGGCTGTGAAGAATTTAAAACAAAACAAAACAGAGTGACAGTTTTGTTTAGGTTTCAGTTTGGTATGTCAACAAATGGAGTGTTTGTGGTGGAGTACACTTGGAAGTTGTTCACTATGAGAGCAGTGATTCAGGTGCGTGATCACGGAAAGACTAGTAGATTTGTTATACTAAAGCTATGACTGGTTTTACACATTTGATGAAAAATTGGTTTGGAACATCATACACAGCTTTAATGTGTCAATATAGGCTAAATAATATGTCTGAGAAAATGAAACACCACCTTGAAAATGGAAGAATGCTTGGAGAAAATCATTATTTATCAGGACGTAAACGATTTCAATTTTTTAATACATTTTATTTTATTTAACTGTATTTAACCAGGAAAAAATTGAGATTAAGAACATCTTCTCCAAGGGAGTCCTGGCAAAGAGGCAGCATAAAATATGTATTCGTTACAACATGTAGTTAAAATGTACAATAATTTACAAGACAATTAAATTGCAAAGTAATGTTTTTGATTAAATGTTGATGATTTGTACACAAAGTATGAGTATATAAATCAATATATTTCAACTTCTTTTTGTTTTGATTTTGCTGATTAGGACTTCAGAAGCTTCACTGAATGTTACTTTCAAGCAATATTGCAATTTTCAGTTTTCGGGTTTGAGTTTTTAAACCATAATCAGCAAAATTACACCAAAGAAATGCTTGAGATATCTCACTTTACATGTCATGAGTCTATAAAATGACCTTTAATGTTAAATTACCTGAATAAAACAACTTTTACACAATATTCAATTTTTCCGAGTAGCACCTGTAATGCAATATAATTTTTAAATATATATTAGTAGTTTGTTTTCAGATTTTATCAATTGAATATTTTTAAGTGGAATATTGACACTTTACTATTACACTTCCCAAATTTCCCAAGACAGCACAACTGGAATACTTTGCTGCTGCATTAAATAATAGATTTAGAATAAGGCTACCTGCAGTGCCACTGTCAACACGCACAGCGGAATAGTATGACATGATTATATTTTTCACACAGGACTCAAAGCTGTTGTCGTCAGTGATCGATGTAGCAACATTAGCACAGACTTGGCCGCTGTGGCGTCACCCTTTGGCACCCTCACCAGCACCCTTTGCTCACACCTCACAGTACTGGAAACCCAAGACAGCGGGCCACAAAAGGCTATGTAAAGCATCTCACCCTTCCCTCTCAGTATAGTAATTAACCTGCCTCTCACCTCCCTGTCCAGCAGCATCCCAGAACAATCACCAGACACTTCAGACAACAGCCTGCACACGGGAACCTGACCCTCACAGGTCCTTTTCTTCTTTTATGACACTTTTCTCTGCAGCACTTCTCTTTCCAAATTACGACAGTCTGCCTTACCACGCACACACGAAATGTCATCGCGTCCTGTAATGACTCCACGTCTCGATTAAAACGGTTTGACAGACCGCTGTGAATTAGTAGCTACTTATAAGTGATTTCATATGTTATAATATGGGACACAGGAAGAAATGTTCTTGATGTGCAACTCGGGCGGCTGAGGTCAGTAAATCACAGGCTCCACTCTGTCCATAAGCAATTTTCAAAGTAAAAAAAACATTAAAGACTTATTAACTTTTAGTGGATTTTCAATGCAGGTCAAGAAATGGAAATAGACTAAACAGCCAATGAAAGCATGAGCCCTCCGTTGGCCCATGACATGACAAAAGCAGCCTCTAAATCACATGTGAACAACTCGGCCTTGTTCATACACAGCCTGTCTGAGATGTTTGTAAGGGTGAAGCTGTGGGCCAGTCCACCACCTTTATTTCCATCGATAATTTCCTCTCTTGGGCTGATGACCTTAGAGCCCCCAGAAAAGGCTGGTTTTGATTAACGGCGCTGTGTACTGTAAGAACGACCTGCAGGGTTTGTGACGCTGTGATGGATACTCTGAAAAAACTCACACCGTCCAGGTTTTCCACACTGCCCACATTGTGTTGGACAGAGAAAGGAATTCTAACGTCACCTCATATTAGATCAATGCTTTCGTGCCTCCCAATATGAGGCAGCTACATTTTCCATCGTACAATTTTCGTTACTGGCAATCCAGTGAGAGAACATTGTCTGTTACTACCAAGAAATGACCCAAGCACTGTCTCAGCACATTTCTTTCAAACATTTCAAGAAAAATCCCTTGATTTAAACATTTCGGTGCTGCTCTGTATCGTGCCAGTCACACATTTGACTATATATTGTTGTTGGCTGGACCAGCAGGGTGGTGTTGTGATTGGTGTCACGGTCCTTCAGCCAGAGAACCTGGCCTCAATTCCCCCTGACAGATAAAATCCACCCTGCTGAGGTGCCGTTCACTAAGATATGGATTCCTAACAGCTGCTCCGATGCAGGCCCGAAGCAGATGTAGAAGTGGGTTTTTCTGCAAAAGCACTGGTGCACAGAAACGCCTCAGAAATCAGAAGTGTTTATAGTTTCCAAATCACCACACAACGGTTGGGCGAAAGCCAAGCATCATAGCACTATGTAATGCAAATAAAAGAATACAGGGCAGATTTTAAGAACATCAGACTTGGAATGTATTTGTAGTATTGTTGGTCACGCGAAATTAGATCTTTTATGAACCCTAGAATGTGAAATCACCCACTGAGGGTCAGTGTTCTGCACTTAGAACAAGAAAAGTAATGGTCATAGTGCAATAAAATGACTTATAAGATAAGATATTCCTGTATTAGTATTGATGTGTAATTAATATGTACGTTGCAAAGAGATGTTTAAGGTTGAGCTGATTGTAACTATTTTATTTACTCTAAATGGTTCTTAGAAATACACTATATTCACTCACCTGCCTTGACTCGCATATGTATTCTCCATCCCATTCTTAATCCATAGAGTTTAATGTGATGTGGGTTCACCCTTTGCAGCTAGAACAGCTTCAACTCTTCTGGGAAGGGTACGTTTATGGGAATTTTAGACCATTCCTCCCAGAATAATTTGTGAGATCACACACTGATGTTGGACAGATGGTCTAGCTCTAACCCTGACCCTGGCTCTCAGTCTGTGCTCAAATTCATCCCAAAAGTGTTGTATGAGGTTAAAGTGTGTTCAGGCCAGTCCACTTCATCCACACCAAACTGTCTCATCCATGTCTTTATGGACCATATGTTGTGCTGCACTGGTACACAGTCATGTTGGAACAAGAAGGGGCCATCCCCAAACTGTTCCCACAAACTCAGCACCAAGAGATATTGAACAACACAGCCTGTCCAATGGTAAGGTGTAGTTGTGGAAAAGCTGTGCCACAGATAAATTCTTGCTGCCAATCATCATAACCGTCACATTAAACTTACACCCACCCCCTCACACACACACACACACGCACGCAGTTGCAGAACACTTCAAAGTCATATTAAACTCTATGGATTAAGAATGGGATGTCACTTAAGTATATTTCAAGGCAGGTGACTGAATACTTTTGGCAATATAAAATTCTAAATTTTAACCATAGTGTGGTATTGGAGGACCTGACAATGCTCTATTACTTTTGGGATTGCTATGTAAAATATCAAGGTCAGTGAAGTGAAGTATTTGGGTCCTGTGCCATATGTGACAAAAAAACAAGAACAACACTGTATAATATGAAAGGAACATGTATATTTCAACCTTAGAACATCACTTTTATACCATTTTCACAATATAGTAAGTGCTGATCCAGAACCCTGTTCAAATATATATTCTTATTTTTTTGTGTCATGTAAAAAAATCAAGGTGAGTTAAGTTACCATATTTGGCTCTTTACCCAAAATTACAAAAAAAATTAAGAAAATCCAATAAGTATGTGTAAAAAGTATAAGAAAAACAGGTGTAAGGTGAAGGGAACATGTATTTTAGAACCTTATAACATGAGTTTTCGAACATTCCAACTACATATGTGCTAATCTGAATCCCTGTCTACAGCCATGATCCCTTTTTGAACATCATTTATTACATTAGTACCATTACTTCATGGTACCAGACAAAGTGGGTCCACAAACTGTTCATGCAGAGGTGGACCTTACAGATCCTATAGACCACATTAGACCTGAGATTGTGGACTCATTGTCCTCACTAGAACAGTTACTGTCACTTTATTTTAATATAAATATGTGGAGAAATTACCATAAACAGTCACTTGACCAATAAAGGGTTAATCTGTAGAAATGCATCATATTCAGAAAAAATACAATCTGGTGAATTAATTCATGAAACTGATCTTTAAGTCAGTAAATTGTTTTGTGCCAAAAATATATAGTCAAACGATGTTAAAATATAATGTTAAAGGAGTGACCACAAGTGTAGGTGGAGACTGAAAACCAGTAAAACACAAAACAACATCTGCTCAGTCCTTTTTCTTGGTTAAGGGATGTCAGATCTGGAATATGTTACCACCAGAACAAAAACATCCACCAGTTTAAACATTTTCAGCTAAATCTTATACAGCATTGATAATAGCTTTTTTTTTGTAAATTAAAGGTTTCCTGATCCCTAACCCTAACCCTAACCCATCTATATTTTTTATCAAACATTTAGTATTCAATGATTTTAATGTTGTTCTGTTATACTGTTGGCTTTTGTTTGTTTTAGTGTTCTTATTAAAAGCCTAACCATGAACACAGTCTGCAAATTTGCTACACCTTCAGATCACATTACATGTCGTATAGTCTTAAATATAACAACACCTGTTACATCAAAGTTGAATATAGGGCTATAGAGATTTTTAGTTAGAATGCATATGTACATCTGTCTGTTGTCTCGATATAGATGTCCATTCCTACCAAAGACCGTTGATGAGGCCATCAAAAGTCAACAGAAACCACTGTTTCTGTTGACTTTTGCAACAAGCAATATTCATATTCTGGCACCGGAAGTCAGGCAAGAGAGCACGATGGGGAAAAAGCATAGATAAATTTGGTGTCTAGAGAAGAACGGCTGTGGGCATAGTTTTTGACCATTAGCTACTCAGCTACTTCTAAAACAATTTCTGAGTACGGTGCCAAAGACATAATTCTTGGTTGTTGTTCTCCCATTATTCACATTTTATTACAGTTTGAATGGCAGCTTCCAGTGCGAGAATATGAATATTGCTTGTTTTTGGTCTGGTTTTTTTTTTTTTTTTTTTTCATTTTTGTTGACTTTGAATTTCTTTTTGTAAAGTGAAATTTTAAAAAATTAAAATGAAAGGGAAATGCAGAATAATCCAATTGTTGGTTTTGTGCTTCAAAACGAAAGTCAAATAAACCAGTGTTTTTTTTGTTTTTTAATCCCCATTCATAAACGTAAAATCCAAATATACACAGACTGTTTACAGTCTAGTATTTTTTTTAAAGTGACAAAAATGACTCAAAGTCAGAGAAATAATCAGACACTTCACTCTCAACCCAACCTTGTTTCCAGTTCATTTACACAAAGATCAAACATCAAGATATAAGTTCAGTCATGTCAAACCATAGAGTAGAAGTAAGTGTTAACAACATTTATAGCTTTTACTTTGCCCTAAAGACACATCTTTCATATAGGCTCATGAATGTATTGAACAAAAATACAAGTATATTATTATATTCTATAACTCGTTGACTTTGGCTTCATTCCCATACAAAGAAACCTTCCATTTTTTTGACTGGGAAACAAAAAGATGCATCTCACCCTCACTCCCAGCTACAGATAAATGGATCCACTTTCCATTCATAAATCTCTGACTAAAAACAGTTGTTTTCACAGTAAAAACAGGCAGTCAAACATCTTTTCTATTCCTTTTACTAGTCACCCAGGTCGCCAGTACTCTATTAGCCAGTGTGTGGTCTGTTTGTCTTTCAGCCAAGTTATAATGTTCTCACCAAAAAAATAATCTCACAAGAAAGACGTTTTGTTTTTGTTGCTGAAAATATTTGCTTTTTCTATCAAAAATCTCATCGCCTCCAGGGTTTGGCCATTTTTTTTATGTACACTCCAGATAAATGTACCATTGTATTTATTGTTCTTCTTTAGGCTGAGAATAATGTCAGACGTTTTGCCTCAATGAAACCCTTGCAAATCCCTTTGGACAGCATCAATTGCTGTCAAGCTAAAAATACGTCATTTTTCTTGATTTGACACCGTGGAGGTTCACTGATCATATGTGGTCTTTATACACATCGTGGAGCACAGTATATGTAAAGACACCTGGTGGAAAAATTCATATTCCGGCGTCTTTTGTTTCTTCTGACAAGGTAGACAGACCGCATATTTTCAACACACTTGGTCCCTTATGAGAAATGAACACCTGAAGCAGTCACTCATGGGTGTCAATAAACATGGACTTGTACTGTGTAACATGTCATCTTCACACACTATTGTTTCTCCACAGAGGCTCCATTCTCAATGAATTTTCCAGTCCAATATGGAGTGAAAGTTCCACTCTGTCACAAGTGAAATGGGACATAATTTGAGGTACGGGGTCAACATTGAATTCACATACTTCCACAAATCCAAAGGGGATATGCCCTCTGTCATTAGCAAAAGCGTTCAATTCATTTTAGCTGTGACCGTTTTCACTTCACAGAAGTACTTATTTAATCCCAGAGCCATACTTTCCCACCTCAGGAAATTCCA